>VMDR010002160.1:0-99127 GCA_007922815.1 Macrotus californicus
GTCACAGCTAGGAGTGGAATCTCTGGTTCATTGGGGAAGCATGACTTATTACTACAAACTGTCCAGCATTTTTTCAAAATGGTTGTGCCATTTGCCACCCCCTCCAGCAATGCCCAAGAGTTCGAACTGCTCCACATTCTTGCCGAGTCTGTTACCGTCAAGCCCTTTAATTTGAGCCTTTCTGGTGATGAGCAGTGGTGTTTCGTGTGGCTTTGTTTTGTGTTTCTCGTGACTAATGACTCATCGCACTCGGCATTCTTTGATATGCTCACTGGATTTTATTTTTCCTTTAAACTTTGTGTTACTACACAAGTAAAACGCACGTAAAGGTAAGACATTCAACTACAGAAACACATAAAATACAATGGCAAACTTTACTTTATACTCCCAATTTCACCCACTGGCACTAGCTAACAGTTTGTTGAATAGCATAAACAGATTATTATTACACACACACACAGATTTACTTTTTCTCTTGCCCAGAAAAAAAAAAATCCTTCTTTTTAAAAAGATTTTTATTTATTTATTTTTAGAGAGAGGGGGAGGGAAGGAGAAAGAGAAGGAGAGAAACATCAATGTCTGGTTGCCTCTCATGCGCCCAGTACTGGGGACCTGGCCCACAACCCAGGCATGTGCTCTGACTGGGAATCGAACCCATGACACTTTGGTTCACAGGCTGGCACTCAATCCACTGAGCCCCACCAACCAGGGCAAAATCCTCTTGTTTTTATTGGGCACAGGCTACACGCAGATTCTAGGCTAAGGGACTGACATGCATCATATCACCGAGTCTGTATGACAGCTGGGGTAAGTAGATGAGGGGACTGGGCCCCCAGCGACACATAGCTCATACGTGGCAGTACTTAAACCCAGGTCTCTAACGTGGAAACCAGGGGAGGGGGGGTGGGTTAGCTGAGAGGCTACCTTCTTACAACCTCAGATTCACTCACTCACTCATCTGTTCTTTCGGTCATTCAGCAAACACTCTTGGAGCCCATGCCCCGCCCTGTCCCGCCTTTCAGAGCCACAGATGAGCTGAGGAGTCAGACAGGTAGATGGACTAGCATCATTTAGGGAGAAAGGGCTATGATGGGAGAAGTAGGGGCAAGCCTGACCCACATTTTGGCTGAGGAGAGGGTCCTGGAGGAAGTGACCCCGGAGGATGCCCAGAGGAAAGAGGGTCAGGCGGCAGACACCGCACATGTGAGAGGGGGCACTCGCAGGCAGCGCGTCCCTTCCCTGAGGCAGGGCTGCAGTCCAGGGGGGCAGGTGAGGAGGACAGCCTTGGCAGCTAGACCTTGTGACCACCTTCAGGAGCCTGGTTCCATCCTGAGCACCAAGGAGGGGCTGGAGTCACGATTTTCAGGTTCCAAGGTTTTAGGATGTAATTTCCTTCCCTCCCCAGCCTACACGAGCTCCTTGCGTGGAGCACGGTGTCTACGGGAGGCTCACAGGCCACTCAGGAACCAAGCTCCACAGCTGCTCCAAGGGGCAGATGCCTCCCAGCAGGATTCAGGCTGTCTGGTCCTCCAGGAAGGAACCCATTGCCCCCTAGTGGTGACCAGATGGAAATCCGACTCCTGCGGGGCTTGGAGAAAAGGGGACAGGGCAGGGGTCCACAGGTCCTGCTCCTCCCCAAGGCCTCCCAGCTCAGTCACCAGCACTACAACCCCCCAGTTGTTCAAGCAGGGCTCACCCGGGAGCCCCCTCTTTCTCTCATGCCACTCCACCACCGCCACTCACCCTGTGGCTGCTCCAGGCTGATCTTCCTTCCCTTCTTTCCTCGGTCTTTGTCAGGGCCTCCCACCTGGTGTCTGCTGTCCGTCTGGGCCACTACACAGAAGCTAGGACAATCTTTTATTATTATTATTATTTATCTAAGGTATGTACAGTAAATTGTACAAATCTTAAGTGCACAGCTTGATACATTTTTGTATATGCAATCACACGTGGAACACCCAACCCAGTCAAGACACAGAACATTTCCAGCCCCAGAAGCCCCCCTGCAAAGATAACCAGTATTCTAATTTCTGTCATCGTAGGCATAGGCCAGTTGTTAAAGTGAAAGAAGTGAAGTTACCATATAATGTGTAGCCTTTTGTTTCTGGCTTATTGCACACACGCAGCACCGTAACTTTGAGATTTACCCATGGTGTCACGTTACACGCTGTTCTTCGTGTTCTCTGGCAGTATTCAACGTGTAAGTGAGCCACCGTCCGTTCATCAGTTCTACTGCTGAGCGACATGTGGGTTGCTTCCAGTTTGGGGCTATTAAGAATACACTGAGCCCTGGCTGGTGTGGCTCAGTGGGCTGAGAACCAGCCTGCCAACCGAAAGGTCACCGATTCAATTACCGATTGGGGCACAGACCTGGGTTGTGGGCCAGGTCCCCAGCTGGGGGTGTGCGAGAGGCAGCTGATCGATGTATCTCTCACACATTGATGTTTCTCTCCCTCTCTTTCTCCCTCCCTTCCCCTCTTTCTAAAACGTAAATAAATAAAATATATTTTTTACATGCACTGCTATGTACCTTCTGGTACAAATCTTTTGGTTGACACAAGTCGCTCCTCTCAGGCACATGCCCAGAAGTGGAACCCCTGGCTCACGGGGGTCAGCGCGCTGGCTTCAGCGGTACCGCCGCATAGCTTCCCAAGGGGTTGTGCAATTTACGACCCACCAGCCACGCATAGAGCAGACTGACCTTTGAAGCTTTTTATTTGGAAGTAATTTCCAGCATGCAGAAAAGTTGCAAGAATAAAAATAGTACAAAGAACATATTTGTATGTCCTTTACTCGAACGATTATTTTATATCATGGGAACCTAGCTACATATCTATGTATCTGTCTGTCTCCCTACACTCACTTGCACCCATACACACACAGCGTGGGACTTTATGCACACACACATTCATAGCATCCACAGATTACACGTACGGGTGTGCATAATTTCTCCGGAATCATCTGAGGGCAGACTTTATACACCAGGCTTCTTCATGCCTAGGCACTCCGGTGTGGATCTCCCAAACACGAAGATATTCTCTTACGTAGCTACAGTGCAGTTTTCAACTTCGGTAGAATTCATATTGGCTCAGTACTTTTTCTTTACCGTTCCCGTTCTTACATTATTAACTGACCCAAAAGCACCTCGCTGGCCTTCTTCCGTCTCCAGCGCAGGGCGCGGTCTAGGATCAGGAGCTGTACTCTGCAGTCCTGTCTCGGCAGGCTCTGTCAGTTGCAACATTTCCATTGCCCTCCCTTGCTTTTAGGACAACAGCATTCTCGCCTGGGAGCAATATTTGCCCTTCCTGGGGACATCTGACATCTGGAGACACCAGGGGTTGTCACAACTGGGAGAGTTCTACTGACATCTAGTGGGCGGAGGCCAGGAACGCTGCTGAACGTCCTGCAGTGCCCCAATGCCAAAGGTGCCAAGGTTGAGAGACCAGAGACGAGAGTGATCTTTGAAAACCCTGACTCACATCCCACCACCTTCCGGCATAAATCCCTCCAATGTCTTTCCATTGTTCCCAGAATGAAAGCCACGCTCCTTCTCGTGGCCTGCTAAGCCCTCCGTGACCTGGCCCCAGACCTCATCACCTCCCTCCCTATCCCTCCCTCACCGTCTTTCAGCCACAATCTCCTTGGTACATGCGTCATCATGCTCCTCCCCCAGGGCCTTTGCACTGCCTGTTCCCTCTGTCTGAAACACTTTTCTCCCAGATAACACCTTGGTAGATCCCTTAGCATTCAGGTCTCATGTCAAATGCCCCCTTCAGAGAGGCTTCCTGACAACCCAGGTTTTCTACCATTACCCTTCTTTAGTGTGTTTTTATAACACTTTTTGTTATCTGAACTTCCCTTGTTTGTTTAATTACATGTTTACTGATGACCTTCCTTGCCAGAGTGACTGCTGCATGATGGGGGAGAAATTGTTAGCCGTCTCCTTCACTACTGTATCCCAGGCGCCCGAAACCAGTCCTGTCTCAGAGCAGGTGTGCAGAAGTGTGTGTTGAATAAACCAAGGTGGCCTAATGATTGCAAGATTCGGCGCCGACAGGCACAACTTTCTTCAGTCGTCCTGAGCCTGGGTTCATCTGACGCCAGCTGCCTCTACCATGCCGCCCAAGTTCAACCCTGAGATCAAAGTCGTGTACCTGAGGTGCACCCGTGGGGAAGTCGGTGCCACGTCTGCCCTGGCCTTCAAGATCAGTCTCCTGGGTCTGTCTCCAAAAAAGATTGGGGACAACATTGCCAAAGCAACCGGGGATTGGAAGGGTCTGAGGATGGCAGTGAAACTGACCATTCAGCACAGGCAGGCCCAGATAGGGGTGGTGCCTCCTGCCTCTGCCTGGTCATCAAAGCCCTCGGAGAACCCCCACAAGACAGAAAGAAGAAGAAGAAGAAGAAAGGAAATACCAAAAACCATTAAGCACAGTGGAAATGTCACTTTTAATGAGATTGTCAACACTGCCCAGCAGATGCGTCACTGATCTTTTGAATTCTCTAGAACCATTAAAGAGATCCTGGGGACGGCCCAGTCTGTGGGCTGCAGTGTCGATGGCCGCCACCCTCACGACATCATAGAGGACATCAACAGTGGTGCAAGAGAGTGCCCGGCTAGTTAAGAACCACAAAGGAACGTATTTCGATGACAGATTACTTGACCACCAAAATAAATAAACAAACAAACAAATACATGGACGTGGAGTCTGGCAGACCTCAGATCAAATCACTGCTCTGCCGCTCACCAGCTGTGGAACTCTGAGTAAATGACTCTGAGTCTCCAGCCTCAGGTGCCTCATTTGTATAAGAAAGGAAAGTGGTGCCTCTATCACAGGGGTGTCGAATGCTCGTAGAGTGTCGCTGGGCACCTGGTAAGTGCTTGCTGACTTATTACTCGTGGTTCAGACGTAGAAGAGGCAGCAGGTATGGGTGGGAACTGGGACGGAAGCCACCCAAACTCTTTGCCTCCCATGGTCCCAGATGCAATCCTTCTCTTGGCCCATTTAAAGCTCTTGTAACACTTTTTTTTTTTTTTTTTTTTTTGCATTTTTTGGATGACTCGTTACTTGACAACTGCCTGAGGGCAGAGGCACTCCCTGTCTGCTTAACACAGTGCATGACAAAGAGGAGCTGGGAAGGGAGGAAGGAAGGAAGGAAGGAAGGAGGGAGGAATGGAGGAATGGAAGGTCTTGCCTGTGCTCTTAGAAGAGAGGGGGATCTCTGATGAGATGCCGGCGCTGGGCTGGGGGAGGGGTGGGAATGGAAGGAAATGAGGTCATAGTCTAGGGTGCAAAATGTAAGGGTGGGGTTGCCAAAAACCTTAGAAATCAAGATAAATAATTGTTTGATATATTTTTAAATTTTTATTTATTAATTTGAGACAGACAGAAGCAGACTGACAGACGTCGATTTGTTATTCCACTTATTTATGCATTCACTGGTTGATTTTTGTACGTCGTGCCCTGACCAGGGATGGAACCCGCAACCTTGGTGCATCTGGACGACACTCTAACCAACTGGATTACCTGGCCAGGGCTGATATAATATTTTTTTTTAATTAAAATAAGTGCCAAAAATTCCATGATGAACCAAAATTTTAAACGAAACAAGGATTCATCACGGTACTGTACCAGCGTCATACTGGAGCCTGGGGCAAAAGGAAAAAATTCAATGCCTGAGCCCTACCCCTGGGCCCTCAGGGTCCTGCTGTTCTTCCTGCCTCCCTGCAGGGGGTGGTGTCAGCCTGGTTCTGGAAAGTTTTCCCAGCTCCGCCTTTGCTTTCCAGATCTGTGGAATTACTTAAAGTAGATGCTGACCTGTCTGGGAAAGCATTCTGTGACCTTGGGTAAGTCCTTTCTCCTCTCTGGGCTTTGGTCTTCCTATCTGTAAGGGGCTGGGAGCTCACCTTTCATTTCTAGCTCAAACGTCTCAGCCTGGAGCCCTCATTCACCCTCACTCTTCACGCCACTCCATTGGGAATGTAATTGTTTCCACGTTGGCCCCGGATCACTGTTTCTCCTACATCATCATCTGATTGACTGAACACTCGTTTACAAGAAACCTGTGAGTTCCCGACGGGCAGGAGCTCCATTGTACAAACCTGTAGGCTTCCCGGCGTGTATAGCATGATACAGGTGCTCGCTCAACACTTACATTTGTTTTCTGGTCAAAAAAGCTATTCATGTTTTTACTTCTTCAACCTGTTTATGTAGTGAATTAAGTTGCCTGTGTTCCGAGTGACAAAATCTCTTCTTCTTGGGGGTGATGAGGATGCCCCAAAAGTGAAAATGGTCTATGGTGTTTCTTTTGAAAAAACGTGTTTTGGAATTTATGTTAGTGAAATGGATTGGGGAACATTCCGCATTTTTCTATAATCTAGAAGAGTTTGTATAGAAAGAATAACCTGATCTTTGAAGACTAGATAAAACTCAGTTGTAAAACCATCTAGGCCTGGTGCCTTTTTTCACCTCCAGCTTTTTATTAAAAAATTCGAATCTACAGAAAAGTTGAACACTCTTTATCTAGATCCACCAATTGTTAACATTTTGTCACATTTGTGTGCTTTCTCTCTCTCTCTCTCTCACACACACACACACACACACACACACACGTACATGCTCATACTCTGCTTTGTCCTGTGTCAACCTAATGGGGACCAAGTTTCCTAGAATTCTCCTCCCTGTGTGGTTCCAAGTAAGGCTGGCCACAGTTTAAATTCACTCAAGACTTAGAAGGAGCTGCCACTTTTTATGCTTTGTGCTTTGGTGGAAGGCCTCGGGCTCTCCTGTAGCGGGCACGAGGTTTTCACTGAGCTGCTCACTTGCCTTATTGTTGCCTTTGGGCAGTACCGGGGTATGTGACTCTTCTGGTTCCTGCTAGGTCTCCTCCTTTGGCTTCTCTGAGTCCTGAGCCAGGTACATGTGCCTCTCTGCAGCAAAGGACACCAGATCTCCTGCAGGCCCCCTGTGTTGTTGAAGTTGGAGGGGGTGAGAGACAGATGTGTCCTTGCTCTCCCCCAACACACCCACCTCCCCTTTCCGACTACCGGCAGGTGTGGAGGCCTTGCATAGTCGGTGCCACCAGCATCCACCATTGCAAGAGGTCTAGTCCCTGTTACCAGTCCCTTATTTTATTTCACTGACAGTGGCCCTGCTTCTCTGAATCAAACACACGTGCACACACATGACATGAAAAAAATTACTGATTTTTGAGAGAGAGACACCGATTTGTTGTTCTACTTATGTAGGCATTCATTGGTTGATTCTCGTATATGCCCTGATCAGGGATTGAACCCACAATCGTGGTGTTTCAGGATGATGCTCTAACCAGTTGAACTACCCAGCCAGGACCTCCTCATTTTGCTTTTCCTCTTTGCTTTCTTTTCTCAGACTTACCTTCAGTTAAGCTTTTCTCATAGTGTGCTTTCAAACAAATTTTATGTATCCTTTTAGTACTTTTTCTATTTCATTAACGTCAACTTTCATCTTATTATTTTCTGCTTCTTTCTTTTATTGTATTGCTGGTTTCCTGATTTCTTGGGTTGAATACTTAATTCACTTCTTTTTAGTCTTTTATTCATGACAGAAATATTTGAGGCTGCAATACTTTATCTCTTGTGTGATGAAGAGCGAAGAAAACACACACTAATCTCAACCCCATTGTAGTCCGATCACACCATCCAGGACTTCCCTGCTGTGGTCAGAGGGGAAGAAATGCAGGAAGTGGGAATGATGGCATAGCAATAGCAGAGGATTTGATCTTACTTCTCAAGGAAGGAGGCAGGCACCCTTAGCCTGAGGTCCATTCGGAAATTGGGCAGCAACAGGGCTAGCAAGGTGGTGGGATATGGATCTCATAGAAAGTGTGCTAAGGTAGCAGGAGATTCATGTTCAGAGTAAAAGAGGTCAGGTTGGAAAGCAATAAAAAAAAAAAAAAAACCAAGGGGGGAACAAGCAAGCTGTGACCCAGGCAGAATAGAATGTAGAATGCAAGGTTCTGTCTCCTCTCTTCCTCCATGAGGCCCCATCAGCGGGAAGTTTGGGGGCATGGGGGTTGCTTGTGGCTTTCAGTAAAACACGGCACAGGACTACTTATCGATATGCTTGAGTAGCTATTGGGTGGCCATACTTTTGCCACAGAAGGCAGCAGGCATTTCTAGGTCCCAGGGTGGGACGTCACAAACAGATGGCTGCAGGTTGTTGGGGATCCATGAAATAAAATAACTGTTATTTTTGTTTTGTGTACTAAACTACTGGCTCAAGCACTCTGCATACACAGGGCGTGGCTCTGATGTGTTGGGGACAGTGCTTATCAACAGCTGGAGGAAAGGTCACAGCCTGAAAGCGAGGAAGGGGAGGCTTGAGGATTAAGAGGACGATCGTCCCCCCACTCCCGCCATTCCCAGACAGGAGCAGTTCCATCGTAGTGGGGCAGGGAGGTCCCTAGAGGCCTGGGCAGTGAGTCCCTAGCTAGTGAACAATCAGACCCCACCCAAAGCCCACTTCCTCTGCTCATTCAATGACATGGCACCTGAGATACCTCCAGGGTGGGCAGGTAATGAGGAAGGGAGTCAGGTCTCCAAGATGGACCCCCTTATCTACCTGTCTTCCTGACTCAGGAGAGAGTTAGACACCAGTGTGGTTCAAGACAAGGGGCCCATGACCGGGGCGATGCATAAATGGGAGACGGGGAGACTGATGTTCACAGAGAAGAAGCAACAGGCGGGGGCCACCAAACACGGTAGCACTTGAGCCTGAGCTTGGACTCCTGGCTCCCCACAGCTGAGTCATTCTCAGTCTGCGGTGGGGAAGGCTCTGGGTCCTGACTCCATGCAGGATGGGGTGGGGTGGGGAAGGAGGCTGCTGTCAGGCGGGTGATGGGGGGAAACAGAGGTGGGAAGACAGCAGACTAAAGAAGAGGGAGGGCAGAGGGCATGGAGAGGAGGCAGGAAGCTGGAGGGGCCAGAAAGACAGCCTGTGTTTAATTCGAGCTGAGAGGGGCGGGCATCCCTGCCTTTCCCAGGCTACTGGAAGCTTTCTGGGGTCTGCTTTACACTACAGGGGTGGTGGGGGTGTGTGTGTGATGAGGAACCCAGATGCCCTGTCACGAGCTGGGTGGGGGTTAAGTATTAATAAGTGTCACTCCACCTTAGATCTAATGATGGGGCAAACAACCTCCTGGCCACTCCTGAGCCAGGACAGATTCAGATTTCATGGGGCCTGAAGCTTTGACAATATGGGGACTCTCTTTAAGAAAAAGAAAACAATTACAAAAATAAAATTAGGCACAGTGCCTTGGGAGGAGCCTTGCTTCACAGCACCCCCAACTCTGTCATCCTCTGTTGCCTAAGTCTCACCACTCCCGAAGGGATGGGGATTTTTGCATGAAGATGCACCCATGAACCACCACCCAGATCAAGAGAGAACATTTCCGGGGTCCCAGGGTGCTTCCTTGTCTCCACCCTGGCAACATTCCCTGCCCCCCACCTTCGTGAGATGATCATCGTCCTGAGTTCTATTGTCATAAATGAGTGTAGCGTTCTAGAAACTTCACATGCATGGAGTCATTGTGTGTACGTTTATATCTGGCTCAGAAGGGCTCTGAGGTCTGGAGGTGCTACAGAGATCTTGTGCTAAGAGCTGTCCTGGGGCTCATGCCTACTCAGTTCAAATCCTGGTTCGGCCAGGAACTTGCTGTGTGCCCAGGATGTGCTGTGTCTCCGTTTTCTCATCTGTAAAATGGATATAAATCATTATAGCCACTTCATACGAGTTCAGGGGGGAGGCGGTGGTTAAATGAGCTCTTGTGCACGATGCACTTGGCAGATAAAGGTGCTCAGCAAGTGGTAGGGGTCAATTTTGTTCATCTCAAGCATGTTTGGTCCTCTTATTCCCTCCCCCAGGCTTGGACTCCGCCATCTCAGACCTGAACTACTGCACCAGCCTCCTTGTGGCTTCTGATAAGAAGAGAAAAGAAGTCCGACCCATAGAATACTGCTTTCTACTGTACATCCTCACCTCACTCAGGCTAGGGTGTGAATCCTGGCCCTGTCACTTACTAACTGTGTGACCTGGGACAAATGCCTGTTTTCTCGTCTGTAAAATGGGATAATAATAGGAACTGCCTCAGGTGGTGGTTAGGTATAAATGAACTGATATATGTAGAGAGCTTGGAAGAGTCGGCAAATAGTATGGCCCCTATGTGCTGGCTGTCATCATCATCATCATCACCGTCACCTTCATCATCATTCTGCAGGGGAAGGGTAGTCCCCTGGCTATGCAGGATGGGGAGGGGCTCTGGTGGTCTGAATGCTTCTTTTCTTTACCAATCCTTTGTTTTCAGCCCTAGAAAGGAATGGGAACGCCTTCCTCTGGGGTCCCACAACAATTTAATGGGTCAAAGGCATAAATTGTTCTCTGATACCCAAAGTGTAAAAAAAGGCCACATTTCTTTATTTTTCTAAATCAAAGTAAACCAGCTCGAGAGTCCTCACTGTCTGAGGTCACTGAGACTTCTCACATCTGGCATTTGGGGGTGGTTCCCTCCGTGTGTTCCTGAACACGTCCCAGGACTGTGCGGCTGTCACGGTCCCAGCAAAGCTGAGCTGCCCGCATCAGCTATCCTCAGAGGCTCCCATTGCAACTGCTCACCAGTCCATTCAAAAGGGGCTGGCACTTTTGAATGGACCGCCCCCCACCCAGAGCCAGGCTGAGCAGAGGGGCTCTCTCCTGGCTCTCCAGGCTGAGCAGGAAGGTCCTCATTCTTGGTGCCTAGGCATTCACACCACCTGGTCGGAAGTCCCACCCACTAGGGGGCTCCAGTGAGTTGGGGAGAAGTCAGTGCCTCTCCAGGACCCTGCTGCCTGGGGAAGGGATATTAGTGCCCCACCGTTTGCATGCATGTAGTCTGGGGGCTGGATGCAGCCTATGGATGTGTTGTTTGGTCAGTGTGGTGTTATTAAAAATGTAATAATCTACTGGAACACTTACACAGTGGAAGATGTCACAAAACTTCTACAATCAAGACCCTAAGTCACTACATGGGAACCACTGGTTGAAGCTGAGTAAGCACTGCGCCCCTGAGCAAGGGTGTGCTCTGCAGCTGGGCACATCTGCGGTGCTACGCATGTCTGCCTGGCCTTTTGAGTTTGAGAAGCTGACCTAGGATTCTGAAAACGAAGACTTTTGATCATGTATTCTGATCTCAAACACAAAAAAACTTTTAACTCGTTCTTGGGAATAAGGATGTACCAAACAAGCACTTGGGGCCCAGAGGCTCTTTGTACAGGGAATGGCGCAGTGGGTGGCTGTAATGGAGACAATTACTTTTCTATCATCTCCCAGTGAGTCTACGACAGCAAAAGAGGCAGGACGCTGATAGAAACCCATGACTGTATTTACAGCCTCAGGGCGTGTCACTTTCGACCATATTAACAGCTAACATTCACTGGGCCCTTACTAGATTCCCAGTATTAAAGATAAATATTATCTTGTTGAATTCTTTAGAAACTGCTCCTAAAAGAATGTAGCAGAATCTTAAGACCCATCGTCCAAGAGGAGAGGGTGAAGATGAACATGAAAAAAAAATGGAGCTGCTGCTGCTACTTCTTAAAACTAAAAGGGAGGTAGGTGTAAGCCCAAGACTGTCAGAGAAGAGGCCAAACTCTGGACCCAAGGCTCTCCAATAGGCCCTGGGTGTGCTGTGTGTGTGGGCGGGTAACCCAACCTAGTGGGTCCGCGGTATCAGTAGGTCTGGTGGAGGCAACTGCACTCGGTTACTTCCGTCTCATCCTGGTCTACCCCATTGTCTATCTTGGCTAGCTTGTTCCTCTCTCTCAGTTCTCAGTCCCTCCAGGCCGCTCCCTGCCTCTCTGGCCTGATCCCAGCTTCTCCCTGCTCTCTCCGCATCGGTCTTCCCACCTGCGTGGCTCCTGGCGCAATGGCCAAGCCTTCATGTGACCACTGCGTGAATCACAGGACTCTTCCCACTCCCGGCAACAAGCCCGCACTTGAGCTCTGCAGAGGCTGCAGGCCACGCATGCGCAGCAGCAGGCGCACCTGCGCGCAGGGCGGGCTGCGCTGTGGACCAGCCCAGAGCATCCCGCGGACGCACAGCCCCGTTCTCCCCTCTCGCAGGGCCAGGCTCCGGGTGGTGCACCCGCTTGGGTCCGGACTCCCGCGTGTTCTGACTTGGACGCTCCGAGCAAGCTGCTCAAACAGCCAAATCTTTCCTTAGGTCAGGGTACTGGGGCTACGCCTGGGTGCTGGATGTTCTCTCCCGGACATCAGGAAGTCAGAGCGTGAGACCCAGGTCTGCACTTAGACCCGCATGAACTTGGGCAAGTGACTTGACCTCCCTGCGCCCCAGGAGAATGGAATGATAATAGCACCGACCTTGTGGGCCCATAGTGAGAATTCAATGAAAATTCATGAGAGCCCTTTGGGAGGTGTCTGGCATATATCAAATGTATATGCAAATACAGAATACAGAGCCCAGAGCCAAGGGTAGGACTGTGTGAAGACTGAGGGAGGAATTTTCGCTCTGGTGTAGGTCATCCTTCTGGCCCCTCAGAGCCACCCTGTGAGAGAGGCCCTGAGGCTTTATTGTCTCTGCCCCAGAGATGGAGAAACCAAGGCTCAGAGATGCCAGAGATCTCAAATCAGGCCTTGGATTTCGCATCCAGAGAGACTCCAGTCTGCCACCTCACTGTCAGGGTTTCGCAGGGAGCTCACAGTCTTACCACCCCCTCTGCTCTTTCAACCATCCTGTTCAAAGTAACATCCATTCTAATTATTGCCATTCTTAGCCAACATCTCAGGTACACAACCTCAGGGAAGGTTTGTTTTTGGTTTTGTCTTTCCTTCTGTAGAAAATAAGGAGCTGCTATATTTTACTTGCTATGAGGAGGTCTCACACAGATTCCAAGCCACCCAATAGTCCTGGAGCCCTGCAGCACAGTCTACCCCTGGGGGCTGACCTTCCCCCTCTGCCTCTTAGATTCTCTCCCCACTGGTCACACTGGCCCTCTCTCTGTTCCTGAAAAAGCCAAACTCCTTTCTGACACTTGGTCTTTGTGCCGTCTGTATATCTGCCTGGGGCACTCTCCCAGTGTCCTCTTGCTCCCTCATACTCATCTCAGGAAACCTGCTCTGACTGCATTCCGCCCCATACCCCTTGGTCAGGTACCCTGTCATTTATTCTCACAGCCCCTTGTCCTTCTGCGTCAGCCCTAATTAGAACAGTAACCCAGTGCCGTGTGTAACTTCTTGATTCCTTTCTGTCTCCTCGGCTAGAATCCCAGCTCCTTGAGGGTCATCCTGGCTGACATGTACCAGGTGGCTAAGGACGGAGCATGTGGCACCAAAAGTGCATCTGCAGTTCCCTCACATTTGCAAACTATCTCTTTCTTCTCCAAAGGACCGAGACAATCAATATCTCCCTTGGGCAAAAGGCTGAACCCAGACATAAAAAGATGACAGATGAATACTTTCCATCTGTAAGATGCCATATGAAGCTTCCGTTGGGGTATATTGGGGTGAGGATGAGAAGCTGGACAAACTTTCACAACCCAGGGCTGGTGGCTGAACTAGGACTCGGAGCCTCTTGTCCCCACTGTTCACTGTATGACCTTGGGAAAGTCCTCCGTTAGGCCTCAGCTTCTTTACTTATGGCTCACTATAAAATAAGGGTTCAGAATTCAGATTCTAGAATTGGATCTTTCTTTTGTCACTTACTAACAAAGTACTTCTCTAAATTTCAATGTCCTTATCTGTAAAATATTATTCTATTTCTTAATACTATTAAGAAAAAGACCTAGCTCACAGACCTGTTTTAAAAACTAATGAGCATTTATTGATTTTGCAACTACTAGCTCTCCCATCTTTTTTGATTTTTAAGAGGCTCTATTCATTTTTTTTTTTTTAAGACAGAGGTGAACCCTGTCCCATATTTCAAAAGTAATCTCCCCCATCAACAAAGAAATTCCAGCAAAAACTGACCTGGGACCGGTTTGATAAATGTGGACTCCAGGAAGGAGAAACTGAGACCAAGAGTAGGCCCACAGCATATCCTTGTCACATTTGGGAGTTAAAAATTCTAGACTTTGAGTGTCCAAAGACTGGGACTTGAGTCTGCCTTGTACACAGCTGTAGCTCCAATGCCGGGGACAGCAGCGAGATACCAATGAACACTTGCTGTTGAAGGATACACAGCCTGGGAGCAAGTCTAGTGCTCAGTTCTCTGGGTCTGTTTTTTTCATCTGAAAATGGAGACGAAAAACAATGCCCAGTTATTGTAAGAATTTAATGAGATGATTCATGTCAGGGGCTTAGCATGGAGCTTGCCACACCTAACAGTTCAGTGAATGATGAATTTATGGACAGATACCCAGAGAGACAGAGGTGGTGTCAATAAACCAACGGCATGCTATGTTGTGGCTGGGAGTGCATATAGCTAATAAAAGATCTCGCCTCCGAGTGCCTTCTGTGGGGAGGGGAAGAATGAAAGGCTACCAAAAAGAGGGAAGACAGGATCACAGCTGGATTGCAGGAAGACGGAGAGTGTCAGTAGCCTGTGGCTAGGGATTCAGTGGCGGAGGCCGTGCTGGGGACTTTAGGACCTCGCGCTCCGGGAGCGCGCGCTTGCCGGGGGCGCGCAGCGCGTGAGGTGAGGGGGAGGGCGCGGCTCTCGCTCCAGCCAGAGGCCGCCTCGAGCCCAGCCGCAACTCGGCGGGCGGGGCCGAGCCCTCGGGCCGCAGTGCGATTGGCGTAGCCGCGCGGGTGACGCTAACGGCTGGAGAGAGGCCCCGCCCCCGGCCGGCCCCGCCTCCGCGCGCGCTCGCCTGCGGGTCGGCAGCCTCGCTCTGGCTCGCTCGGCGCCCCCGCGCGGAGTCCGAGCGTCATTCGGTCCCTAGAGCGGCTTTAGGGCGGCGGGCTGCGGCCGGCAGAGCGCGCCGACCCGGGGAGGCGGCGGTGTCCGCGGGCATCGCGTGAGGAGGCTCGGAGCCCGAAGACTCGCGCGGCGCGATGGCACCCATTGGCCTCAAAGCCGTGGTCGGAGAGAGTAAGTGAAGTCGGGGTTCTCTCCGCAGGCAGGGACTGCGGCTGCCCGGGAGGAGCCCGGCGCCGTACCTGCCCGCAGCGCCAGGGCCTCCGGGCTGGCTGCTCGCCCCGCCCGGCCGGGGGCTTGCAGCTGGGAGGGCTCCGTTATTCCGGCGCCGCCCTCCGAGGGAAGTCCCTCCGGCCTCCTGCGGCCCGCGTCCGCTTCCCTCCTTCCCTCGCTCTTCCCTTCCCGAATTCCACCCTTTTCCCCCTCCCGCCCCCCTGCACCCCATCCCCTCTCCTGCTCCTATCCTTCGCCTTTATCTCCATCCCTTCCTTTCATCCCCGCACCTCTCGTGCCGCCACCCCCTTCATCTCCTTCGCCCCGTCTCTCCCCTCTTCACCCCCATTTCTCTCCTCTTCACTCCATCCCCCCGCTCCATTTGTTTTACCTCCCCCTTCACCCCGGGCACCCCATCCCTCCCCCTTCACCTGGCCTTCACCCTCTGCTGTTCTTTACCCTCCCCTTCTGCTCCCCATCACCCTCTTCTGCACCCCATTCTTCACTCCATCACCTTCCCCCATTTCCCTTCTCCCCTTCTTTGCTTTCTTTATTCCCTAAGCCCCCTGATTCCACTCCTTTTTCCTTCTCCAGCCCCTCCCTTTTTCCCCACCCTCCGTGAATCGTGATGAGCGAAATCCCGGCCTGGGCCCTCCTCCCCCTTCCTCCGCCCTCCCGGCGAGCCGGAGCCGCGGTCCCCGGCTGCAGGGACCCACCTGGGAGCGGCTCCGCGCACCAGCTCGGGCCGCTCCTGGCCGCTGGAGAGAAGCCAGATTTCCAAAGGCTTGGCTCTGCTGGGCTGAGGCCGCCTCTCTCCGCCTCGGGTTCCCGGGTCTTGGTTTCAAGGGCGGGATCTTCCCAGGGTCCTGAACCCTTCTAAATCACGCCGGTGACGGGGAACGCCGGAGCGTGCGGCGGGAGGAGCGGCCCTGCCCAGCACCGCAGTCTGCAGTCCCCCTGTTTGCGCGACTCAGCCCTGGCTCGCCTGAACGTCTCGAGCCACTGTTGCAGGGGGGAGACGGTTGTTTATGGGTTTGGATGAAAGGCTCGACGTACGTGGATTTAAAAAATGGATCGTGGTGAGTGCCGCCTGCAGCGGAGTGAGGGCTGATGTGGGTAATAACAGTTGGAAAACGGCGTCCTCAGTGCTCAGATTGGCGATGTGTAGACGGACTGTGCCTCTTCAGTATTTTGGCTACTTCTTCAACAACCAAAAAAAAAAAAAATGTGCAAGGATCGCTGTGGTTTTTGCTACTACCTCTTTTGGAATTAAGAGAAAATTAAAACTGGACTTTTCTCTAAAGGAGAGGGTAAAAAAGGAAATAGAATAAAAATGGTGGAAATCAGTTTCCTTCCCAATGATTTTCTATTATAGCACACATTTGCCTCTTTTTACTGTTTTTTTTCTTTTCCTTTCTTTGCGTTGATGCATAGGAAATATACCCATTACACCAGAAGAAAATTGTTAGAAAAACTGAACCCCAAACGAGCCAGTTTTTTTTTTAAGTGCCCACTATAACACCTGCCTTCCCCATACAGTAAAGGTTCTGAGTCACACACCTTCTGTTTCCTCAGCAGAACCAAGGTGTTTAGGGCTGGGGGAACCCACAGGGGTCCTATAACGTCAACACCCTCATTTTAGCTGTAGGGGGAGGGGGGAAATGGAGGCCCAGAGCAGTTAAATGACTTGCCAAAATGAGTGTTAATTAATTTTTAAAAACTGGTGTCCATTTCCTTGCAACATTAGTAAAAAAGAACAGAAACAAAACTTTCTTCATTATTCTAAATATACCATGTACTTCCAGTGCCCTTTTTAAAGGGTTATGAAATATAAAATGTGAATGTTACATTACGTTATTTCAAATGTTTTGAATCAGATGATTTTTAAAACAAAACCCTTAAGTGTTAGAGAAATCAAGTTTTTGCCACTTGCCAGGGCCTTGTTCATGCGGGTGGCTCCTTTGTCCACCCCTCCCCTCATGTTTTTAAAAACAAGCATAAAGGTAAAAATAAACCAATATGTAACATGGCCGAATTTTCATTTCTGAAATAAAGCAACGCCACTTTTTATGAAAATAAAACCAAACCAATTTTACATAAAGTTGGGGAATGTGTGAATAGTGTTCTATTCCTTTAACAATTGAGTTACATGTACATTTCGGGGTGGGGAGGGGAATACTTCAATTCTTTGTCAATAACAGGTTAATTCTGGCTCCTAATTTTGGCTGGTATTTCTAGCTTTGCTTTTTTCCTTCAAAAATAAAAGTGCACCAGTTTAAATGTTACTTTCAAGTCTGGTCTTCCCAATGTAAATATACACCCAATAGTCACTGTTTGTCATATTTCCTCATTAATTTTATTCATAGCACTTAAAATTATTATCTGAAATGATCTTGTTCAGTGTTTTTTGTTTGTTGGTTGGTTTGATATGTATTTGACTGTTTCATCCACTGGAATGCGGCTTCCAGTACAGCAGGGTCTCTGACAACTTCACCGCTGTGTTGCGTGTCAAGTTCAGTGGCTAGCTTGCAGTCGGCACTCAGTGAATTCTTATTGAATGAATGAATGAAGGATATGATGGAGAGCAAAATAAATGTAGTTTTGGCTTCTTGTCACATCTTTCTGAGTTGAATTTTAGAATGACAGTAGGTACAGGCACAACAAAAGTAGAGGAAATGGGTCAACTTTAGTTGTTCACTCAACCAGTGTTCATTCAGAGCCCCTTAGGAATCACGGGGGAATACAGAGCGACTAGAATACGGGGCACTCTCACATTGTATGATGGACTCAGACCATCCTGAGTTCTGAGATGCTTCCCCTGTCCCAAATTTTTCCTATCACTCCCCAAAACACTCAGGGCTCTCGCTGCACAATACTCAGGGCATGGCACTTCTTTGTGTTGGTTTTGCCCAACGAGACCCGCAGTTCCTTCAGGGGACCTTGTCTTATTCTTATGTCTAGTTTTAGTGTCGCGGGTTAGTGCTTGGTACTCCGTAAGTATTGAACGAGTGGCATTATCTGATGTACAGCAGTTTCGAGAGTGGGCTCTGGAAACAGACTGCCCGGGATAAAATTCTCATCTGCTGTTTATCAGCTGTGTGACTTTTATGAACAATGGAACCTTTTTGTGCCCAAATTTCTTCATCTATAAAATGTGTCATAATAATACTGGCATTGTGGGATTCTATTGTATTAAATGAGGTAAGGCAGGCACGGCATTTAGCAGAGTTCTCGGCATGCAGTAAATTCAGTAGACATTAGCATTATGAAAGGTAAGCAAAGAGGGTCAGTAAAAGTCTTAGAGGATGTTGAGAAGAGACAGACTCCCTCTGTCCTGTGGGGCCAGAGTTTTGGGGGAGAAAGCAGAATCCGGATGAACTTTGGAGAGAGGTACAAGTGAACTGGAGCATGGAAGAGTAGACCTGAAGGACATGCGGGCGATGTATAATCTGACCCAATTTCTGTTCCCAGTCCTACTAGGCAACTTACCTTTGTTTCCCCATAAATGTTGTCTACTGCTCTTTCCAAAGATTGTAAGAGAAAGAACAATTTCATTTTTTGTGGCATTATTAAACATTTTGTTTTAATTTATTTTTGGAGGGAGAAAGAGAGGGGGAGAAACATTGAAAGTTTGCCTCTCCTATGCGCCCCCAACCTGGTACTGATCCCACAACCCAGGCATGTGCTCTGACCAGGAATTGAACCAGCGAGCTATCACTTTACGGGATGACGCCCAACCAACTGGACCACAGCAGTCAGGGCTTTTTGTGGCATTTTTATAGCTACTTTATATTAATAGATGATGTTTCAATGATGTAAACCCATGTTATATAATCTAGAGGTTATTCCTGTCCCCTGAAGTGTTGTCAGTGTGTTCCGAAGATGCAAGGATTATAGGATGTTTGTTTGTTTCTCTTATGGTTTCCTAGCTGTTAGCAACTTCCCCTCATGTTCGCTTATAAGAATCCCATTCTTTTGGAGAAGACTGTAGTTTCTGTTTGTACATTAAATAATGCCTTTTTCAGGTGGGGCCACGATTCGTAGTGTGTGTCACCAGTTGAGAGAACACCTCAGATTGCTCAGAAGCAATCTTCATTTCTTACACTTATTTTTCCTTAGAAACAAGCATATTGAGCACTATATTAAGTATATGTTGCATTTTTCCCATTTTTTATTTTATTTTTTGAATACTTTATTTATTTGTTTTTAGAGAGAGGGGAAGGAAGAGAGAAAGAGAAGGAGAGAAACATCAATGTGTGGTTGCCTGTCACACGCCCCCAAATGGGGACGTAGCCCACAACCCAGGCATGTGCCCTGACTGGGAATCGAACCAGCAACTGTTTGTTTCACAGGCTGGTGCTCAGTCCACTGAGCCACACCAGCCAGGGCAGCAAATTTACTTTCAGTGTTTTAGTTTCTTTGCTGTATTGCAATGTGCAAATTGTAATTATTAGCTTCACAAATAAGGGAGCAACCCTGTGATAAAGAGAATTGTATGTAGTTTTGCAGGGTCGCAAGGTACAAAGTCAATTTACGAAAATCAGTTGTATTTTTATATACAAGCAGTGAACAATTAGAAACTGAAATTTGAAATAGTGCCATTTGCACCAGAACAAAACAACCATGAAATACTTAGGTATACTTAAATCTAAAGGAATATGTTCTAGTCTGTATGCTGAAAGCCACAAAACACCGATAAAAGGAATCAAAGAAAGGTTAAATAAATGAAGAGATATACCATATTCATGGATTGGAAGAATTTAATGTTACGTTTCTTTTTATTTTTTTCAACATGTATTTTCAATTCACTTGGGTTTATATTACCTAGGAATAGAATTGCTGGGTCATTTGGTAACTGAATATTTAACTTTTTGAGGACCTACCAAACTGTTTTTCAAAGTGGCTGCACCAGTGTTAAATATATTCCCAGCAGCCGTGTATGAGGGTTCCAATTTCATAACATCCTCACCAACACTTGTTATTATCTGTTTTTTGATTACAGCCACCCTGGTGACTCTGAAGTGAGAGCCCCTTGTGATTGTGATTTGCATTTCCCTGACGGCTAGTGATGCTGAGCATTTTCTCTTGCACTTATTGGCCATTTGTGTATCTGTGTAGAAACGTCTGTGCAGATCCTTTGCCCATTTTTAAATTACATTGTTCAATTTTACGTTTTTAACCTACATATTTTCATTTGAAGTTATTATTTTTACTCTGCCTTTTAAAAGCAAAAGTGGAGACCCAGCCAGTGTGGCTCAGTTGGTTGGAGAGTCATCCCCCACCAAGCGAAAGGTCGCAGGTTCAACTCGATGGGTCCCATGCCTGGGTGGCAGACTCAGTCCCTGCTCCCGTGCCTGCAGGAGGCAACCTATCGATGTTTCTCTCGTTTTGATGTTTTTCTCCCCCTCTTTCTCCCTTCCTCCCCCTTTCTCTAAAAATAAATGAATAAAATCTTTTAAAAAATTATTTAAAAGTGGAGAGCTTCAATGAGTAAGTATGTCTTAAATCTGATCAGATTTTCTGTTTCTTTAATCTTCTCTTTTCTGTGTACTTTTGATAAAAACTACTTTTTCTTGTAACAATTGTGTTTCCATGTCCTTTTAGACAATTCATTTTAAAATTTAAAAAATTGTTGTTTAGTGGTCCCATAGGGTCTTCATTCCCAGCTTACTAATTAAAAATATCATATTTTTGAACCCCCTCTCTTTTTTAAAGGGTTCTAATATGTTTGTTCATCCCGGGAACCTCCCTATCCTTTAAGGCCTGTTCAGTAATATTTTTTCCAATAAGACATCTCCCTCCTTTCTACCTGGAATAGAAATTTCTCCTCTAACTCTATTGACAGTATTTAATTCTTTTTTTAAGATTTTATTTATTTACTTTTAGAGAGAGGGTGAGGGAGGGAGAAATAGAGGGAGAGAAACGTCAATCAGTTGTCTCTCCCACGCCCCCAGCCAGGGACTGGCCTGCAGCTCTGGCATGTGCCCCCCCGACCTATGCCAGTGAGGGCAGATGCCATTCAATTCTTTATTATGACCCTTTATTGTATTCTGCATTAGGTTATAATTGTTATAAATTCTCCTTCTTTGTTAAGTCATAAGATCCTTGAAGGCAGGGATCGTGTCTTGTTCCTCGTGGAGTTCCCCAGAGTGCCGAGAACTGCTAATTATACATGGCAGGCAGGCAAGAAATATCTCTGGAAATAAACTGCATGTACACAGTGCCTTCTCTTTAGGTCCAGAGCCTTCCAGGCTCTCCCCAAATTTCTGAGCATGACACATTCTTGAACTCAAGGCTGATATCCGATTGGCAGACACGGATTTGGCCGGTATGAAATACTGAAAACCATCCTAGTTTGTAAATAGTTGCTGCCGTGAGTCCCTTATCCCCCTGTTTTCTGGGCCCCTCTCCTGGGACCCCTGGACCTTCCCGTGATCCTGCAGCCAAAGGACGGGGTGGATCGTAACAAGCAGTATCGTGCTCCTGTGTAACAGCAGTATCGTGCTCCTGTGTAACAGCAGCATCCCTTTGGGCGGGATGGCACCGGTGTTTATTAGTTCTAAGTTTATTTACTTATGCTTATTCTGGTTTGTTATGCAATTCCTATGAAGAATGTTACTGTCTTCCTTGAAAACCACATCTAGGATAGTTTTCTGAGACAACTAAGTAGTAATGTATTCCTCAATTAAAAAAAAATAATCTTGGTACAAGGCTTTGGAATCAGAAGACATGAGCTCTAACTTGGGGACAAGTCATCACCTGTCACTTTGGACATGTCAGCTAAACTCAGTTGTAAAATGAAGATAGATAATTGATAATTGTATTTGGTTTGCAGGGTTGTTTGAAGCATTAGAGACAATGTGTATAAATCGCTAGAACATTGCTTTATGTGTAACAGATGATTATTTTAAGTGATGGCTATTATTTTAATTCCTGTGCTCTTTGGTGTTTTATCAATATGCCTTTTCAGTCATAGTGGCTGCATTTAGAGGTTTTTGAAGTTCATAATCAATTTTCTTAATTTGTTTCCTAATTTCCATTTTATATATACTATCATTTTTTGTATTCTTGCTCCTTTTTAAAATGTGAACATGACCCACGATGGCATCAGACAGGAAGGGTAAAGCCCAAAAGGTTTTTAACTAGTGTTCAGACTAGTGTTTTGATAACCAGAGCTTTATATAGTATGTGTTGAAATTTGGTAGGTGGAAATCTCTCTTTATTATTCTTTTTTTTAAAAATTTTTTAAAGACTTTATTTATTTATTTTTAGAGAGAGGGGAAGGGAAGGAGAAAGAGAGAAACATCAATGTGTGGTTGCCCCTCATGTGCCCACTGGGGACCTGGCCTGCAACCCAGGCATGTGCCCTGACCGGGAATCGAACCAGCGACCCCTTGGTTCGCAGCCCGTGCTCAGTCCACTGGGCTACACCAGCTAGGGCTCCCTTTATTATTCTTTTTCCCCCCAAATTATCTTGGATCTTGTTAGCCTTTATCAATCTAGATGAATGTTGGAACTTTTATAGGAATTGTACTCAGTTTATAGGTTAATTTAGAGAAGGTTGATATTTTTGCAAATTGAGTCTCCCACAAAGCAACAGAGTATATTTCTGCACTTACTGAGGTCTTTTTATGTCTTCCACAGGAGTCTTGCTAACTTCTTGTTAGACTCATTCCTCGAGTTTTGTTATGAGCCCTGTGCCCGGTACTAGTTCTTGCCCCCAGAGAGCTTATAGTCTAACAATTAGTACAAACAATTAATTAGTCACAATTGTGATGAGACTTACAAAGGAGTGATACAGGGCACTGTGGTTACATGTGACAGGGAGGCCTGGCATAAGACTGGGGAGATAAAGCTTCCCTAAGGAAGTGACATCTGAACCACTTGCTTCTAGTTCCAGGTCACTAAGGGTTTTGTTTTTAAAATCAGAAGTAACCACCTATTCAGTTTCTTTTGAAATGATCCTATAGTTTTTTCTTATTTAATCTAGTAATGTAATATAATTAAGTCTAATGTTGATCAATCATTACACTTTAAAAAAAAATTTTAGACAGAAGGGAAGGGAGGGAGAAAAAGAGGGAGAGAAACAATGTGTGGTTGCCTCTTGTACGCCCCGACCCGGGGACCTGGCCTGCAACCCAGGCATGTGCCCTGACTGGGAGTCGAACCGACGACCCTTGGGTTTGCAGGCCGGTACTCAATCCGCAGAGCCTCACCAGCCAGGGCTCATTACACTTTTTAAATAAACTTCACTTGATAGTCATATATTGTTCTTTTTCTGTATTATTAAATTGTACTCATTATTTTTGCATCTATATTTCCTAACACTGTAGCCTTCTTGCTGTTCTTTGTCACTCCAAGTATGGTCCCATCTCAGGGCTTTGTCTTTGCTCTTCCCTGTGTCTGAAATGTTCTTCCTTCAGGTGTCTGCATGCTTGTTTCCTTAATTCCTTTAGGTCTGAGATCAAATGCTGCTTCACCAATAAGGTCTCCCCTGAGTACTCTGTATAAAATGGAAACTTTCCCTGATTTCCCCCAGAATTTCCTATCCCCCTTGCTGTGCCGAGTTGTCAAATTTGACATTTCATTCTTACAGGTTTATTTGTTTTCCCCTAGAACAGTACAGGTACACAGTGGGCACTCACTAAATATTTCGAATGGATAATTGAACTCTGTATTATATAAAATAGTTCTTTCTCTCTTTGGAATCTTTTTTAGGTCTTCAGCATCAAAACTTTCCTGAAATGGGTTGGGAGGATCTTCATCTTTTCATATGCTCCAGAATAGATCAAATAACTTGGAAATTCCTGTCCTTGAATGTTAGAAATGATTTATCCATAAAACTATTTGATTTGTTGCTTTTTGGGAGGAAGAGGTTAAATATTTGACAGTCTTGCAAATTTATTTGATTACTATTTATTTTTATTTGTTTTATTTTATTTTTTTTAGAAAGAGGGTAAGGGAGAGAGAAAGAGAGGGAGAGAAACATCAGTGTGTGGTTGCCTCTTGCACATCCCCCCAATGGGGACCGCAACCCAGGCATGTGCCCTGACTGGGAATTGAACCAGCAACCCTTTGGTTCGCAGGCCCATGCTCAATCCACTGAGCTATGCCAGCCAGGGCTGATTACTATTTATTTATTTAGGCTTTTTGCTTCTGCTTTGCTTAAGTGAGTTTTGGCAATTTATATTTTCTTATAAAATAGGCCTTTAACTTGGAAATTTCAAATTTATTGAGTAAATTAAATTTGTAGAATTTTTAAAAGATACTCTGCACTGGTAGTTGTCATCTTTCTCATTCTACCCTGTTTCTGTTATTATTTAAGGAAATATTTGCTAGAGACTTGTCTATTTTAATTGTTTTTTAAAAAGTCAGTTTCTTCCATCTATGTTGTGGACGTGTGTTCTTAATTGAATTTTGAATGCTTGGTCAATTATTTGTCTTCTAATAAAAGCATCTAAAGCTGAGTATAGCCTTAGATGAATCCCATTGATTTTATTCCCCCCATAGTTTTAAATATGCAACATTCTTCCCATTTATTTCTAAATATAGTCTTTCTTTGTTTTGGACCAGATGTAATGCTTATGGGTGATAAGTAGTTTAAATTGGGCAAAATTTCCGTAAGAGGTGGTTTGGGACTCAGGTATCATTTGTGTGTTAACCATCAGATGTAAGAGGGCGTTTATCTGCCACAGGATCCAAAGGGCTATTGAATGTGCCCTGAAAGGTTTTCCCTCTGGGTTGTTTTTGGCACATAGCATCTCTTAAGCAAACAGGTATTTGGCAGTTAATGAAGTATCTTTTCTTTAGTGGAGTAGCCAGGCCAAATTTTATAGTCGTCGCTGGCAACTCAGCAGCCATAAATCCTGAGCCCAGTCGTGCGGTTGCCTACATGGGGAGCGCTTGGAGCGTCCCCAGCTGGTCCTCTCTGTGATCTCCTCACTCAGCTCAGGGCTGCTGCTAGAGCTGGAGTTAGGGTGAGGTACCTCAGACTTCATTTTATTTATGTACTTTAAGTTTTGATCTTTTTAATGAGCAATTCTTTAAAATGACAGATTACAGTTAATCTTCTTTGATATTAGTTTCAGGCTTACACCTTCGTGGTTAGACAACCACACACTTTACAGAGCGGGTCCCCTGGAATCCCCTGCACCCACCTGGCACCTCCCACAGTTATCCCAGCATCATTGACCACGTTCCCTGGGCTGGACTTCACATCCCGTGACTGTTCTGTAACCACCATCTGCACTTCTCAGTCCCTTCATCTGTGTCACCCAGCCCCCTAACCCCCTCCCCTCTGCCAATCATCAGTCTGTTCCCTGTACGTATGAGTCTGTTTCTGTTTTGTTCGTTTGTTGGTATTGTTCTTTAGGTTCCACATGTAAATGAAATCATATGGTGTTTGTCTTTCTCCAACTGACTTATTTCGTTTAGTGTAATACCCTCTTGGTCCATCCATGCTGTTGCAAATGGTAAGATTTCATTCTTTTTTCTGGACGTTTATTATTCATATTTTTTTCTTCTTCTTTAAGAAGACCGTAACATTTCTTGTAATACTGGTTTGATGGTGATGAACTCCTTTAGCTTTTTCTTGTCTGGGAAGCTCTTTGTCCTTCGATTCTAAATGGTAGCTTTGCTGGGTAGAGTAGTCTTGGTTGGAGGTCCCTGCTTTTCATCACTTTGAATATTTCTTGCCAGTCGCTTCTAGCCTGCAAAATTTCTGTTGAGAAATCAGCTGACAGTCTTATGGGAGCTCCCTTGCAGGTAACTAACTGCTATGTTGGGTATTGGAAAAAGTTCTGGGTTAGAAATCAGACATCGAGCGAACAGTCCCAGGTTTGTTTCTTGCTTATTGATTTTAAAGGGAGAGGAAGGGAGGGAGAGAGAGAGGGAGAGAAACACCAGTTGGTTGCCTCTTTCACACACCCCGACTGGGAGCCAAACCTGTAGCACAGGCATGTGCCCTGAGAATTGAACCCGCGACTTTTCGGTTTACAGGACCACGCTCTAACCGACTGAGCCACACCGGCCAGGGCTAACAGTCCCAGCTTTAATGCTTGGTGGCTGGGTGACCTGAATGTGTCATTTAGCCTCTTTTTAAATTGAGGATTCTAATCTCAGCATTACAGAATTCTTTTAAGGCTCACATTAAAACATTGCTGGGAAAACAAGAGTCACTACAAGCAATTTTTATTATTTTATAGATAAAATTACAGAGATTCGTATACCTGCTCACAGTTATTGAATAAACCATTAGAAGAATCAGGGAAATGAATCACTTACGCTTTTGATAGACATGTAATCTAATCATGGCTAGACAACAGACAGCTATTGCCTACTTTGATACCCTTTGGGAAGGTTTGCATTGGTTAAAATAAAGTAATTTATTCTGGTGTACACTGATCTGATCTTAGCACATGTCTCTGGGGCTCTGAAGCAAGAATAACTACTGACAGCTCAAATTGCAGGCTCTCACAGGGCAGACTTCCCGTGTTCCTTTCTTTCTATTTTTTGTGTGACACTGATATTTCACTTTAAATGTCTATAATTATTTTGTCTAAGAGCTGACCTTGTAGGGAGTGAATGAGATATTAAGTATTTATCACACTAAGAAAGCCTATTCTTAGAGGAAAAGCTAAAGGTGGAGGAAAGTAGAGAAAAGCAAACAAATTTTTTAAAGACCGTTTATTTATTTATTTAGAGAGAGAGGGGAAGGGAGGGAGAAAGAGAGGGAGAGAAACCTCCATGTGCAAGAGATACATTGCTTGCCTCTCACACGCTCCCAACTGGAGACCCAGCGCGCAACCCAGGCCTGTACCCTGACTGAGAATCAAACTGGCAACCCTTTGGTTTGCAGGCTGGTCCTCAGTCAACTGAGCTACACCAGCCACGGTGCAAACAAATTTTTTAAAAAATCATCTGAAGATATGGATTTGAGTCAGAGTCTCCGGCACTCAGTCCTTGTTTGGAGAACTCCTGAGATGTCAGAGAAACCCAGGTTCATGTATCACGGCTTGTTTCTATTTTCGCATGCTTTGGAGGGTTCTGGGACCAAGTTTTCACTCACTTGGCCAATATTTGTGCAGTCTCGTCTGCGTGCCAGAGGCTGTGCTGAGGGCAGCAGGTAAAAACGGTGTGTGAGATGTGTGAGAAGACCGGTCCCAGTGGGACTTAGACAAGCAGTGGTGATTCATCAGGGTCAGTGCCCTGAGAGGGGCAAAGGGCGTGATGACGTCGGAGCACGTGGGAGGCTCCCGACAAGGCCTGGGAAGGAGGGAGGCCGAAGCAGACCCGGAGGATGAGGAGGAGTTAGCCTGGAGAAGGCTGGGGTTGGTGGGGCCTGGGGGAGAGTTTGTCAGGCAAATCCGTGTGCGGGCTTGGCAAGAAAGTGAGAAAGCCTCAGTGTGGCTGGACTTGGGGGGCAAGGTGGTGTGAAGGGATCTTGGAGAGGTTTTCAGGGCTCTTCTGTCCTTGTGAGGGGCTTTCCTCTTTATTGCAGGAGCAGTGGGCCATCACTGAAGGTTTTAAGTCAGGGAGAGGAATTTAGCTTAGAGAGATCTCCGGTTGCTGTGTGGAGAATGGGTGGGGGCAGGGAGGCTGAGGGCGGGGGGGCTTTGTTAGGAAGCCGGTGGTGACCCAGGCTGGAGAGAGTGCAGGTGAGGAGGGGGGGTCTCTGCCAGTGATGGAGAAATAGCAGCTGGTGGAGAAAAGATCAACCTGAAGGAGTCTCAGGAGGTAGACATGTCAGGTCATGGTGATTGATTGGACGTGGCAGATGGAGAAGAGGAGTTGGAAAGATCCCCGGTGTTCTGGCTTGGGTAGCCAATCAGAAGGTCGGGCCATTCACTGAGATATGAAAGGAGGAGAAGAAACAGGTTTGCCAGGGAAGATTGGCTGGTGGAGGCAATGTGTCTCAGGTGCCTGTGGCCTGCAGACAGGAGGTGTAGCCAGCAGGCTCGAAGGGTGCGAACCGTGCAGGACAGCATCTTGACTATGGCTCCCGGGCCCATAGGCTCGGGCCAACAACCAGGAGTCTTCATGGAGGAACAAGCCTCCACCCTCCAGGTTGGGAGGCTGGGCCGCTGAGAACTTTTCCGCTTTTCTCTCCATGGCATTCCCTTGTGTCTGAAAGTCAGCCTTTGCCTGTGTGGACGTCATTTTTCAGAATCGCTTGGGAGAGCTAATGGCTGTAGTCGGTCAGAGTGCAGAGCTCCGAGGGTTTGGGGTTTACGTTGTGTCAAGCTGCTGTCCTGGCCTAGACTCCTGGCTCGGGGCGGGGGGGGGGGGGGGGGGGGGGGGGTGCAGGGGGTGGTCTGGAAGCATCAGGCCCAGCCTCTCACCCACAGCAGGAAGTCAGATTGGAGGAGCCTTTTGGGGGAACCACAGTGGCAGGTGTTTTTCCTTCTCTGTGGCTGCTGGGGACAGACAGCATTGTTTTCATGTTCCAAGCCAGCGTAGATTCACAGTGACAAGTCTAAGCTACTGGGGGCGTTGAAACTGGGAGGGCGGAAAGGCTGCTTATACTTGGCTGAGATGTAACTCAGGACTTTCCCGTCGATGATCCCCATGAACTTCCTTTAATGGCAGCAGGAACAAAGCTGCTTCTGTTTGGCAGCTGAGCAGGGAAGAAGGAAGAATTTTTAGGCTTAGATGGACTTTCAGAGCCCCCACACTGGGAGTGGCAGGGAGACGCAAGCCCATCGATCCTCTCCTCCCATAGCTCCCTTCCACCCATCTTCTTGAGCTAGTGTAGGCAGGGGAGGGAGTAGAGAGCCCTTTCCTGGTCTCTCTGGACACGCCGATGTTGTGGGGAGCAAGAGTCTCCTCCACCTTGTGCTGGTCCAGCGCCCTCGGCTTTCAACCACAGGGTCCAGTGAGGCAGCCCTGTTACAAAGGATTCAGTCTACAGACCTCATCGTGCTTTGGGCAAAAGCGCCTCTCTGGGACTTTAGGATGAGGCGATCACGTGGCCACTGAGAGTTTTCCACTTTGCTCTCCTTGGACAACCCGAGGTTGGGTTACCTTGAACGTGACCGTTTCGGTCGTATGGTACAGTCTCTTCTCCTGCCCCTTTCTTTTCCTCTTCTTCCCTCCCTCCTCCTCTTTCTCTTCTTCCTCCTCCTTTTCTTCTTTCTCTCTCCGTCTCCAAACCCCCATTTATCCTTTAAGGAACTTTGAGATTCAGGTTAGAGTAATAGGGTTTTTCAGGCTTTAACTGTGACTGAATGAGCTGCTCAGTCTCTCACAGAATGGCTGCACTCATTCTTTCCCTGCCTCCAGTCTCTAGCTAAGAAAGATTTCCAACGCAGTAAGAAGTTGAAAGAATAGCGTGATGGTCGTCCCCCTGCCTTATGCCTGGATGTCACAGTTGTTAACCTCTTGTCATACTTGTGCTTATCTCTCTACGTAAGTACCTCTTACTAAAGGGTTAGGGTTTGGATGTCACAGAAGAAAAAAGATTAGTGAATCTGAAGACATAGCAATAGAAACTATCCAAAGTGAAACAGAAAATGGCAGAGGAAAAAAGCGAGAGCAGCAGTGAGCTATGGGGCAACTTCAAGGAACCAGATGTATATAATTGGAGTCCCCAGTAGGGAGGAGAGTGAGGGGCTCCACAAACAGTATTTTAAGAAATATCCGCGGACCATTTTCCAAATTTGATGGAAACTACAAACTCAGATCCAAGAAGTTCAATGAATCTCAAAGCATAAGCAACAAGAAGAAACCTACACAAAGGCACACCATAGTGAAATTGATTAAAAGCAGTGATAAAAAAAGAGAGAAAAAATTTAATTAGCCAGAGAGAGAAGACACACTGTGTGCAGAACAGAAGCAGAGATGTCAGCAGATTTCTTGTTGGAAACAATGTAAGTTAGAAGGCTAGACCAATTGTCTTTAAAGTACCGAAAGATACACACTGTTAACCTACAATTCTGTGGTCAGAGGATGTATCCTGGAGTAACAGAACAATAATAAACACTTCCAGGCATTAAAAAAAACAGAAGCTGAAAGAATTCGCTGCCAGCAGACCTGCACTACAGCAGTCATATCCCAGGGAAACCTGGGTCTGCACAGGGCAGCCAGGAGCATTGGGCCTGATGGCCACGTGGGTGACTGTCGGGCCACAGGCCCCGCAGACTGCTGTCCTCCCTCCAGGGCACTGTGTTGCCCTGCACTTCCGCTCACCGTCCTCCTGGGCTTTGTTTTCACCTCTCTGGATTTGAATTGCCCCATCCGCTGTATTTCATGTCCCCCTTTCCTGTCCTCTCCCTTGTTGGTGAGGCGCATCTCCCAGGAGCTTCTGAGGAAAGGGAGGTGATTTTACTGAGGCCTTGCATGTCTGCAAGTAACTGCTTTAACCTCAAATTTGCTGGACGGTTTGGAGGGACACAGATTTCTGTACTGGCAAGTTATCTTCCTTCAGAATCTTGACGACTTTGCTCCATTGTCATCTAGTTTCCAGTTCTGCCTTTGGGAAGTTGGAAGACGTTGGATTCCTGAGCCTTTGTGTGTGTCTTGTACCGTCCCCTCTGGAGCCTTCGATCTGTCCCCAGTGTGCTGGGCTTTCACAGCGGCTTGCCTTGGCTTATGTCTGTTCTTACCTGTTGTGCTGGGCCGGGATCAGATTTTTTTCCTTTTTTCTTTCGTAAAGGGCCATGCAGCAAATACTTCAGTGTCCGTGGTCCATGTATGACCTCTTCCACACATCATCTTAGCTTAAAGTGTACAGAAACGGGCTGCAGGCTGATGCTGGCCCATGGGCCATCATTTTTGAGACAGGCAGTGGCCCCCTGCCATCTGGCACCTGATGCCATTGACTTCTTAAATAATTTCAGTCTTTTCTTCCAAGTTTTCTCTCTCTCTCTCTTTTAAAGATTTTATTTATTTATTTTTAGGGAGGGCGGAAGGGAGGGGGAAAGAGAGGGAGAGAGAGAAACATGGTTGCCTCTCACACGTGCCCCAGCTGGGGACTGGCCCACAACCCAGGCATGTGCCCTGACTGGGAATTGAACTGATGACCTTTTGGTTCGCAGGCCGGCGCTCAATCCACTGAGCCACACGAGCCAGGGCCTTTTACGTCAACTCTCTTTAAAAAAATTTTTTTAAAAATAAATCTCTGCATAGTCTGTTTCCTCCAGGTTTTGCTGCTGTTTGTTCGCTTTGGTCTCTACTTTGCACATGGGAACTGGCCTCCATGGTGAAGCACCGCTGGCTGGCTGCTGGTGATGTAGCCCGAGAGCCGATGGCGCGGATGGGAGCACGGGCTTTGTGGATGGCTCTGATCTGGGTGGCCTGTCTGTTGGGGACTCCCCAATGTCGGCAATTTTTCTTCTTGAGCTCGATTCCCCAGAGAAGTCTCTTTCTGTCTCCTGCCTGGGAGATAAAGGTCCGGCTGCCAGGATTCTGCGAGACCAGTGGATCAAGAGGGCCCAGTATAGGCAGTCGTCCTCGACAGCCCCTACATATGGTCATTTAGTCCCTGTTTGCAGTGTGAGACTTACGCTCTCAACTGTGCCATGGTCCCCCACCCAGGGACCCTCTGTACTCTCGGAAGAGGGAATTTTCAGTGTTTTGCTGTGTTGGAAGAGGGACAATCACCCAGTGAAGGGAAGTGGTAGAATGGACCAAGGATGTTACTGCTTCTCAAATACCTTTCTACCAACATGCTCTTGCCCCATCCCATTAAGTTCCAGGTGCACCTGGTGCTGCCGGTTCCCGAAACTGCTGGGGATTCTTCTGTGTCCATGTGGTTGGTTTTCAGGGCTCCCTACCCCTGCGTGGGACCCACTGGAGCTGGATTCCACTTTCCTGGGCCTGCTAAGTCAGTCACCACACGTCTGTTACAGAAATTAAGACCACAGACTCGGACTTTTAAAATAAGGCTTTATCATTTATAAGAACTGTGTTCCAGGAAGGAAGGAGGGGAGTGGCCGCCAGAGGCTGCAGACCACCACACCCTAGTTTCTTAACAGCAAAACGACTGGCTCTTTTGGCCACATTGTCCTTTCCCACTGAGAGGAGAGTGGGAACAGTCTGCTGGGTAGCAAACAGAAGTCTGAAACAGGTTAAAAAGTGTGTGGGCCACCCCAACCCAGGGATTTCATTCTGAGTGGGCTCACTAGCTCACTGTGAAGCAGGAAGTCAAGTGAAGCCCCAAGGTCATTTCTACTGATGCTGGGCACCCTTCGTAGGCCCCAACACACGTCCTCAGTGGGGTGGCCTTTGGCAAAGTGCTTTTCACTACATTGCGTCGTTTGGAGGGACGCATTTCACCAGGCAGTTCTCCACCACCCACCCATCCCCCAGCTGAGAGCGCGGCCGGGCACCGTTATCCTGGCACACGTTCTGAGGCCAGTATTCAAACAAGGCCCACGTGAGTGGGGGAAGGGGGAAGGAGGCCCACAGATACATTTTTAATACAAATAAATGGCCAGAGAAAATGGCCTCTGGTCCAGGTGATTAAAGCAGAAAAACAAAAAATCCACTTGGATACTTTGTAAGTGTTTGGTAAGGAGAATTGGAAACGTAGCATAAAGGCTCAGGTGAAGAGTCCATTTTTGAAGGCGCTGGCGAACATAAAATGGCAAACCAAGAGCTCAGATGTGAGATAACGTGAAAAATCAGAATGAAGTGGAAGGCGGGCCGGCCAGGCCGTGGAAGTGGAAAACGGGAAGCGTTGGTGTGGCAGAGCTAACCTGCCCACGGGGTATGGAAGACTGATGAGGACCTCAGCCCGCGTGCACATTCAGTGAAAGTTTGTGCAATTTCAGCGGGTTTTCTTCTGGATTTTCAGTGTTTCTTCCCTTCTCAGAGCTCCACCTTCTTCCCATGTTTAATCCTGAGCCCAATCCCCAACAGGATGTTTTCTTTTCCTGGTACCTTCTTTTTTTTTAAGATTTTATTTATTATTTTGGTGAGGGAAAGGGAGGGAAACAGTGGTCTGCTGCCTCTCGCATGCCCCCAGCTGGTGACCTGACCTGCAAGCCAGGCATGTGCCTTGACTGGACATGGAACCGGCGTACAGGACAACGCCCAACCCACTGAGCCACACCAGCCAGGGCTGCATTTGGGTTTTCCGATAGTCGGGTGCTTTCCGTCCTGGAAGCTTAATTGCCGTTTCAGCATTTTCTGTCTTTGGCCTCTGTCTCAGAACATTGTGTTACTATAACTAAGTAGTATAAGCTATTGATATTAGGAAGGTGCACATCGTCTTGGCTTTCTTTTTTGATGGATGTTTCTATTTGCCTGTGTTTGGTGACTTCACAGCTCCTTTTATCCAAAGAACAGTTGTGCTGTAGGTAGGTAGCCTTAGGAGAGGAACACCGGACCGTCGCCTCTAAAGTGAGACTGGGAACTCCTATTTCTAATCTCTTTTTTGTCCCCAGTTTGCGATTTCTTTTCTAATCAAAGTCCAAGGGCCCGATGGCTTTGCTTTAGACTTTCTAGCTCTTTAACCTTTAGCTCTAAACCTTATGCAGCAGAATGGGGAAAAGAAGATAGAAAGTGAGGGTTTCCTGTGAGAGAGAAAGTGAACAGTCCTCTCTGTAACCCTATCCAGCACCTGCGGGTCTGAGGTTCGGGCTCGGTTTCTCGGGTGTCAGGCACTTTCTGTCACACATTCCTCCCCGTCCTGGCCGCAGCCCCAGGTCGGGGTCATAGCGCTGACATCTGCACCTCCGCAGGGTCTGGGTGTGCACACAAGGGCAGTGGGGTCAAGTCGTCGGTCACCCGTCTCTGCACCGTCTGAGGCTGGTGACCACTCCCAGCAATGGGCCTCCTCCCGTCTCTCCCATTCCCCACCCCCCCCAAAAGTGAACCTAAATAAGACCGTTCTCAGATGTACGGATTGTCATTCAACAGGCATAGGGAGGGTGCCCCGTTGCTGCCCTGTGGCTGACAATCTGAGGTCTCTATTTTGGTCTCTCTCACTTCTACAAAGTACAGTTTAGGTGCAAGTTCACAGGAAATTGCAGTTTTAAATAACTGATGTCTTATAGGGCTAAGGGAGGGCTCCTGCCCTCAGAGGAAGACACTACAGAACCGATCCGCATTAAGCAAAACTATTTGTTGTTTGAGTTTGAAGTTTTCATCTAAAATTCTCTTATGACTTTAAAATAAACAGCTTTCTTGAGCTAGGACTCACACACCATACCATTCAGCCATTTAAAGTATACAGTTGGATGGTTTTAGTATGTTCACAGAATTGTGCATCCATTAACATAATTTCAGAATACTTGCATTGAAACCCCCAGAAGAAGCTCTGTACCATTGAGGCATCACCCCCCATTCCCCCCACCCCCGCCCTAAGCAACTGCTAGTCTACTCTCCATTTCTATGGAGTTGCCTATCCTGGACATTTCATGTAAGTGCAGGTGCACAGTACACGGTCCTTTGTGATTGGCTTCTTTGGCTCAGCATGTTTTAAAGGTTCGTTCATACAGAACACGCACAAGCACTTCATTTCTCTTCCTGGATGGGTAGTGCTTCATTGTACAGGCACCCTGCATTTTTATCCACGCACCGGTTGGCGGCCATTTGGGCTGTTCCCACCTTTTGGCCATCATGAGTGGTGCTGCTCTGAACAGTCATTAGAAGTTTTGTGTGGACAGGTGTCTTCACTTCTCTTAGGTATACACCTCAGAGTGGAATTACTGACTCTTATGGCCACTGTGCATAGCCACTTGGGAAACTGCCGCATTGTCCTCCGGCTGCCCCATTTCCCATTCCCGCCAGCAGTGCACCAGGGTCGGCGTGGCTTTGGCCTCATGCTGCAGCTATAATTTCTGGTTTCTTCAACTGGACCGCAAGTTCAAGAAATTGCCTTATACTATTTTTTTTGTACTTTCCATATATTTGATGTATGTATGTGCATTTTATTGTGCAATTGCTATACCTCACTTCTCAGGGCCTCAGTTTCCTCCTTTGTAAAAGGGGATGATTATAATCCTTAATCTCGGGGGGCTGCTGTGAGCTTTTTTAAGTGAGACGATCCATGGAAAAATGTATAACAGTGTGTTCCGCAGAGTAAGTCTCCAACAAGTGTTAGACATTACTGCTGTTGTTGGCCGTTTTTCTCTCATTTCAGCTGGATTACTGACTACTGGTAACCTAACAATTTTCTTTCCTGTGAACTTTTAAAAGAATTTTGGCTAAGGTGTGATATCTCAACTAGACACTGGCTGAAAAATGAGCATGTAGGAAAATGCTACGATGGCAGAAACGTTGGACCTCTGTTGGACCAGAAACGTATGCCGTCACATAACACCACACTCGTCAGCGAATGAGAGTGAGGAGCGTCAAGGAGAAAACGCTGTAGGTCCTTCTGGCTTGCAAACACGCGCTGGCCAGGACAGTCATCGTTCACCTGCCACGTTCCTCAAGAATAAAGACATGTCTCTCCCCAGCAATCCCTGTGAAAGAGGGCGAGCGTGTTTTCCAAGCAGTGATCTTTGAACTGGGAGCTCTGAATCCGGGGGTGTCGGGAGAGTGGCAGCTGGAAGGGGGTGTGGAGGAAGTTGCCCAGCGCCCTGGGTGGAGTCACCTTACTCAGCCGTGAGGTGCATGGAGAACAGCGCTGCTCACCTCACTCCCAGCAGGCACCGCTTGGGCTCGCCACTTAGGGGTTCATTCATCCGCAGGCACCTGTGCAGTCGTTTTCTGCCAGATGCCAGGGATGGGCAGGAACGAGGGTGCGGGCGGGGGAGGGAGCTGTCGTGTCTGCAGGTGAATGAATGGGGCTTCGTGTGTGTGTGAGAGGAGCAGAGCAGAGTGTGTGGCTGTGGAGTCCATCCTCAGCGAGCAGTTGTTGATTTAAGGACCAAGTGTGACTCCAGGCGCCATGTCCTGCGCATCCTGAACCATTCCCCCCCTCACGGAGCTCACTGAGTCTCCCCACACTTGCTTTCTCTCCAGCCTAGCCTGTCCCATCCTTGATCGCAACGTGGGGACTTTGCATCTGCTCTTCCTGTGCCTGGAGAACTTCCCCCAGATTTTCACAGGGTTTTTGCTCCTCGCCACGTCCCCCAGGAACCTTCTTCCAAGCCCCCACCATGCTCTAGTTCATTCACTTTTAACATTGCCTTTGAGCACTTACTCTCCAGAATGATCTTCTGTGTTTCCTGTGTTTGCTGGCTCTCTCAGCCCAGAGCAAGACATTCAAAGACTTGGTTGCTGTCTTCAGATGTCTGACATGCTGTCAGGGAAAGAGGGACAGGCTTCCTGTGGCCCTGGAGCAGAATTGCCAGCAGCCTGTAGAATGGACAAGGGGGTGGGGTCCTGGGGTCCCAGCCCGGTGCACCCTGGGAAACAGTGGAGCAGTTACTGTTGCCATGGCAAAGTTCTGTTGGTTCTTCTTGTAGTTACTTTGTATCTGCCACCTCTCCAAATGTTTACTAATAGTTTATCAGTTGAGCCCCATGATTTCCTGAGGCAGATATTCTGCGTCTTTCTGGCCAGTGTTATACCTCATTTTGTATTCCTGTCTTAGTGAATTCTCAGAATGGTGTTAAGTAATAGCAAATTAAAAATACAGTTCTGTGGACCTGTGTTGGAACATGAAATGTTTTACTTTCTATGGGCCCCTACTTGTAGTTCATTGTTATTTAACACAGCTCTTCCTAAATAAACAGAGGTCACTCTGTCCCCTCAGCAGGAGATAGGATTCGTTGTTTTAAAAAAGATTTTTATTTATTTATTTTTAGAGAGGGGAAGGGAGGGAGGGAGAGAGAGAGAGAAACATCAATGTGTGAGAGAAACATCAATCAGTTGCCTCCCCCACGCCCCCAACCAGGGACCTGGCCCACAATGCAGGCATGTGCCCTGACCGGGAATTGAACTAGCAACCTTTTGCTTTGTGGGATGACACCCAATCAGCTGACCAGGGCTATATGAACATTTCACATGGCCAGGGCTATATGAACATTTTTGATTGGTGTAGGTGGTGATATATCATGATTTTCTTGTCTGTATGCATAAGATTTTTATAGTGATATTATAATCAGTGCCTTCTGTTGAATGCATCATCTGTATCGGGTACTATATATAGTAAGCATTTTATCTCATTAATCCTCACAACAGGTCACTAGAGGATTATAATTTTAATTTTGCAGGTGAGAAAATGGAAGTTTACACCATTTCAAACTTGCCTAAGGTTCAGGCATAGCCAGCAAATGCCTGCACCTCGATTTTCCCTAGTCTGTCTAGCTTTAGTGCTTCCCCTCGGTGGTTTTTCTTCATCCTGAGGGCTGGGGGCAACCTTTGCCCGAGTAACTAGGTTACCCTCGCATTACTGGGGTTTATTCAAGAGGGTGCTTTTTAGACAAACTGTCCGTCTCGAGCTGCAGACACTCTGGAAACTCTCTGTGCTTTGGATTGGTAAAAGAGGAGGGCAGTTGTGACCTCAGTTCAGCAGTTGTGACTTCTCCTCCCAGCCTGGGGACACCAGGCTCCTGGTGCATCTGTTCAGGGCAGCAGGGAGCTCTGGGGCTACAGGACATGGAATATTTGAATCCCCCTTGGTTTTGAGGACTTTGGTGATGCTCACATGGCTCCCAAGCTTCCGACTGAGCAGGTGTTGGTCGGGCTCTTCCAGATGTTTTGGCGTGCCCTGGGCTCAGGGGCCCCGATACATGTCCCTGGGGAGGGTGACCATGGGTGCCAAGGCTGTACAGACAGGGCTTCACAAGGTGGGGGTGGGGGTGGCAGCGATCCCTAGAATCTGCGCTTTGGGCCTCCAGTTGGTATATCGGGTGTACCTGAAGATGTCCCAGATAATCTTAGACCAACGGCTGTTTTTCTCAGGATTTGGGAGGGCTTTGCTGAGTTTGGGAGTTACCTCGGACCTAGAGGGTGTGGTTGAGAGGGAGCCTACTTTCTCACCCCTTCGGAGCAGAATGCACCCAGGCCGTGGCCCTCACAATTACGGGGAAGCTGAAGCTCCTTTTGTCTCATGTGTGTAGACGGGGCGGGTGGTGGAGCCGTGTTGTGGCTGTAGGTGCCCATGAATTGGCATGCAGAAGTCAGACCAGCTGCCTGGACCAGCGTCAGAGCCTCCGTCCTTTTCACACAAAGAGAATTGCAAGAGATGGACTGTGAAGGCCACGGGATTATTCGTGGGGAAGGAGCCTAAGCGACTTGACTCTTAATGCTCAGATGGGCTCTAATCCTTGTTTCCTTTTTGGTATTGGATTAGAAAAATGTAGGGCAGGGTTAGAATTGGCCATTAACAACACCCATGGCAAATACAGGGACCAGCACAAATAGCGCCCCCTGTGTTATTACAAAATCATAGGCGTGTAATTCTGTAACGTAACAATATCACACTCAAGCCCACTATATAACATTTTGGGTGAAATGTTCAAATTACAACTATAAATTACTACACCCATATTATTACCCTACCAAGCACACTCACGCAGGCCTTACTTCTGCTGGACCCTGTGTGTGCCAGAGTTCAGAACAGGCGTAGCGTGGCAGGAAGGGCTGAAGTTATAACTGTTCTTCTCGGTCTTCACTACCTGTGATACCTCTGGCTTCCCCTGTCAAAAGGTGACTTGAATTTAAAGTCAGTAAATTTAGATTAATTTTGTGTAGTTGCAAAGAAGAAAACATTAACCTCCAGTTATAAAATCAATTTAAATAAAGATATTGAAATATACCATTTTCTGCTGACACGTTAGCAAAGATTAAAATAAGCACATCTCAGGGTATCATTTCATCAGTCATGTTAATTTGGAGAGCCGTGCAAAGTACTGCTGAGGGTATAAATTGTGCTTGTGGAGAATAATTCAGCAGGATTTATCAAGAGCCCAAGACAGTTACACTCTGCCTATTTATTTCAGACCCAGGAAGCTCTCCCAACAATAATTCGTGTGAAGAAAAGCTCTGCGCACAGAGTTATTCACTGACACATTATTTTTAGGCCATTTTCCTATTAAAAAATATTATATACTTAGTGCAGAAAGCTGGGGCAAACATAGGAAGACAAGTTTAGCAATTAGAGATGAATCCTAATTTTACTGCACATAATAACATTTTGGCATAAGTTTTTCTAATTTTTCCTTGTATGTATACTTTTCAAAAACTCACTGCAGCGTGCCTTTTTCCCCCTTCGCCGTACATCGTGAGCATCTCTCCCTCTGTCGTACTCACCCGGGGAGGCTCTGACCTTAGATGATACCAACTCTTCTTTCCTTCCTGCCTTGTACCGGGACAGCCCAGCATTGTTTGGAGAAAAGAAAGTACCCAATTGAACTGCCTGCTTCCACATTAAATTTGTGGTCATGAACCTCAATTAGCCCCTAATACTGTCCGGAAATGTTAAAACATCTCTGTAGTAAACTCACTTTCCCGACCTTTGGGAAGATAGTTGATTCCTTCTTTCTTCAAACCTTCCGTCTACCATTCCGCTCTGCCCAGTCTCAGCCGATGACCCCTCCCCCGCAAGGACACTCCTCACCTCTGCCTCCAAGCCCCCCAGGGCCTCCTCCCTCCTTCCCACTGATGCCACGCGGTGCCCTGCTGCCGTTGTCGGCCTGGTGCGCAGTGACCGGCAGACAGTGGCTGCTCAGCAAATGTCACTGCATGCAAGGGTGATGCGTGAATATATAGTTCCCATAGCGTTATTTCTAATGAGCACATAGTATTCCATTGCACACGTGTATCCTAATTCACTGTCATTAGATATATTTGTTTCCAGTTCTTCACTACACTGAAACATGGAAAGTAAATAGCTATTGGGAAAATTGTTGACCAAACTGTGACTATTGTGCTTGCATTTAAAATCCTAGGAAGCATTTTTATTAACATGGGGAAATGGGTTTATTAACTGAAAAAAAAGTGTAATCAAAATTACATATACAGCATGAAAAAGCTAGTAGGAAGTAACTAAAATGTTAATTAAGCATTTCAAGCTGGCAGGCTTACAGATGATTTTTCTTCTCGATGTTTTTTTAGTACACGAGTAATACACGGTATTTTCTTCTTCATGCTTCTCTGTGTTCTCCAAGTTTACTGCAGTGAGTGTGTTTTTATCATCGGGAATGCAGTTCTTAAACATCATAGCACACATCAGGTTATCGGAGTCAGCCAAAAGCCCAGTGAGGAATCACTGTGCTCCCGAGAATGACCCTCGTGTTTGAGACACACTAGGTGATGATGACTGTCAGCCTCTGAGTCCTTCCAGGCCTGTCCACTGCCTGGGTTCAGCAAGGGTGGCGGGAGTGGTGTTCCCTAGGAAACCTGTGTGGCTGGGGGGATGGAAACTGGAGATGTACCAAGTGGTGGTGTGGGCTGAGAACACCCCACAGACATGCTCAGGGCGGAAAGCCCTCATGCTGCTCTTCACATCTGTTTTTGGAGCTGGGGCGGGGGGTGGGGGTGGTGGCGGGTGCTGCTCATGTGGCCTGTGCTATTGTCACAGCCTTTTACTCACTTCCTTGAAGGCAGTGGTACCCAAACCCGAGACCCTTTCGGGAGTCCATGAGGTCAAAGCCATCTTCTTGAAAGACCACTAAGGTGTTATTTTTCTTTTTTACTCTTAATCTTTTACAAGTGCACGGTGGAGTTTTCCAGATGCTCGCTGATTTATAACAGATTGTAGGAGCAGATAGGAGAATCCAGCTGTCTTCTATGAAGCCAGACATTAAAGAGGGTTGCAAAGACAAGAGGGAAAAAAAGCCATTATTCTCACTGAAACCTTTTTCTTGTAGAAAATAGAGTTATATTTCATTAATATGCTATTTCTGTTAACATATAATGGGTTTATTGTTATTTTGATGAATGAATTTTTTAAAATGTCCCCGGTTTACTATTTCTAACATGGTAAATTATCAATAGATACTTACCCACATAAGCAAACACTCTTTGGGAACCTCAGTTTTTGAAAGTATACAGTTTTAGTCCTGAGACCAAAACTTTGAGAACCACCCAACCAAGGGAGCGGAAAGAGGGCTCTGTTTATGATGTTTCGTTATGGCTCAGTGAGCAGATTGGATGAACACAGAACAAAGCCCATGGGGAGAAAGATGGCCTACTCCGACGGGCAGGTGTTGGGGGTCCTTGAGATTACATTAAATTTTCCCTTTTCCCTCCTTTTCTTCCTCCCTTCCTTTCACTGTCCCTTGTTTAGAAATCATGCATGACGTGATAAAGAAGGTGAAGAAGAAGGGGGAGTGGAAGGTAAGTCCAATAGGATGATTAACGGCCTTCAAAGGTGAGCCCGTGTAGGCCTCAGGTTGGGGGAAGGGGTGGAGGCAAGGAGTAAAGACCTTTGCTGTGTCCAGAGAACCCAGAAAGAAAAAATGTAATCTGCTTATGCCTCTCACTTTATATGATCCTGGTAATACAATCTCTGGGTCGTAAAGCTTATCTGTAAGATCACCTGGTGGGGCAGGCTAGCAGTGGAACTCCTTTATTCAAACAACATCTTGCCTGGAGCCCGTGTATATCAACAGAAGAAGGGGTTCTGCCTGCGATGGGAGAGCACGATGAGGCCCTCTGGCCCCTCTGGCAGCCCCGGAGCTTCTCCACGGAGCCCGCAAACAGCCTGAAAAGCCCCTTCTGGTCTGTCCCCATGTCAGTAACTGTGTGTTTACTCACACCACTTCGAGAGCGATGCTCGTGACTCACATACAGTGTACATGAAACAAGTGTTCGAGCCAGTCACGCTGATCATGACCTCAGTTTCTGGAGGGGGTGACGCCAGGAGTGGGACAGCCCGCTGTCCTTCATTCAGGAGGTCAGTGTTTTAAGGGTCACTTGGTTGTCAGGAGCTGGGCCTTACCTGGCCAGGAGAGCATGCAGTTTCGCTTGCACTTCCCTGTGTGTTATTGAAGAGTTTATTCCAACCATTCTTGCCCCAAGTTTTCCTGCAGCCAATAGCCCACATGTTTTCAAGTCCTTTGGGCCGGGAACAGCAGGGGTGATTGGCCCAGGAGGAGTCTGAAGTCACTCACTGGCCTGTGAGCCTGTTTTAACCAGCACGTCATCCTCACCGCCAGAGCGGGGGGCCGTCTGGTGGGAATTCTTATGCCTGTCTTTGTAGACAGGCGTTTTAAAAGGATCTTGAGGGGGCCGCCTCACAAAATGCAAACTGGCCCTCACACCGCAGCAGACCGCTGTTTGGGCCGCCTCGTGTCTAGCCTCTGCTGTCTCGGTTTGCATCATTAGAGAAGGGGAAGAGAACTAGCCTGGTTTTAACTGCCCGCCTCTCTCCACTGTGGGCTGAGTGGAGCTGGGGAAGGTCAGCTAAAGAACTGCAGGTGTGGCTGAGACGCCACGGCACGTTCCTGTTCCTCCCGTCTGGACTGAAGCCCAGTTTACCCCCAGATGGTGCGTGTGCTGGTGAAGGTGCGTCCCGATGACATAGGGGCAGCCCTCACCTTCCAGCCATCCGTGGGGCAGGAGAGCTCAGTCTCCCTTTAAGGAAAAGTTAGGCCCTGAAAAAATGCTCTGCAGTCTAGTTTTCTCCGTGTGTGGGTGCTGTAGATTATTTCCCTCTCTCTCTCTCTCTCTTTGCTTTTTTCTGAGTAATTATTCTCATCATCATGAAAAATTAAAAGTTTAATTTTTTTAAGCTTATAAAATTAGATTAAGTCAGCGAGAGCAAATTCTCAACTCCCAAGTTAGGTTTGCGTGTGGGAGAAAGAAAGCAGCACGCATTTCAGCACACTTCTTGGCCCACGGGAAGTAGCAAAACTCAGTGTCCTGCCCTTCCAGGCTCTCGGTGAAGGCCGACAAGGTAGGTAAGCTAGAGAGAGGAGCGGGGAAGATGCTGTTCGGGCCGTAAGCTGGTCTCTCTGCTTCCAGGTGCTGGTGGTCGATCAGCTGAGCATGCGGATGCTCTCTTCCTGCTGTAAGATGACGGACATCATGACCGAGGGGATAACAAGTGAGCACACCGTTCTTTCTGCCTTTCGGTGCCCCTCAGGCCTTCCCTCTGTGCCCGGCTTTCCTCTTATAGTCCTATTCAGTATTCTCTCACTTGACTCCAGATTCTGCCAAGAACCTGGGTGGTGAGACTGTACATTCTCAAGAGAGACCCAGAGCTTCTTGGGCATCACTGAATCCCTAATCCCCTGCTAGCTGCTTGTTAAATATCTGTGAAAGGATGCCAAAAGGAAGATTGAATCAAGAAAAAAGGCAGGCCATCTGACAGGGAAAAAAAGTGGGCACAAGACCTGAACAGGCACTTAACAAAAAAAGTGGCCAATAAATACATGAAAAATCGCTCACGCAGGGAAGTACAATTGAAATCAGAGTAAGACTGGGCTATTTAAACTCTGACAATGCCAAGTGACAGGACATGGAAGAATGGGAACTGCTATATGACGGAGTGTCAGTTGTCACAGCTACTTTGAAAAGCACTTGGCGGTGTCTAGTAGAATTGAAGGCACGTGCTGTCCCGTGAGCTCACAAGTCTGTGGTCAGGAGTGTGCCCTAGACAGCCTCAGGCCCAGGTGCATGTGCAGGGAGCCCCACTTTGGAGACAACCAAAAAAAGTCCGTCAGGAGAAGAATGGAGAACCGAGATGTGGTGGGGTCACACAGCAGGACACTGTGTCAATGGAAATGAGTGACCCCTGACTACTCACGCTAACATCAGCGAGTCTGGCGACCATGCCGGTGAGCAAAAGAAGCAAGATACGAAAGAGTGCTTGCCGTGCGCTCTAACTTGTACAAAGCTCAATTCCAGGCAGAAGAGCCCCACTGTCTGGAGATGCAGACAGTGGCAAAGCAAGGAAGAGCCGTGACCTCCGTTCCTCAGGACGGTGGCGCTCTTTGGAGGGAAAAGAGGACGTTGCCGAGGGAGGGGAAGGGGGCACGTCGGCCGTCCTGGGGGTTCTGCTTCCTGACCTGCGTGGTGCTTACATAGACATCTGCTTCCTAGTAATTTGTGTGTCTGTTGCATTTGATCTTTACAACGTGCGTTGTAATTTCACAGTAAGTAGATTTAAAAAAATCACCCGCTCAAGGTCCCTGGCCAGTGTCACACCTGAGACTCGGACTCGGACCTGGCTCTTGTCCCAGGGCTCTCGTCTTACTCGGGCTCCTTTTAAGAGGGATCATGCAGCGTGACCTTTGAGACAGCATTGATTGAACACCAGTCTCGTCAGGTATTATTTCAAACACGGAAGTTAACCTTTGTTTTTCCTCTGAAAAAATGTCGGGTGGGATGCAGCCCCCAACTGGTCCCCCCAGAGACCACTCCGTGTGATGTGTGGCTCACAGACCGTGGCCAGTCCTTGTCAAAATCACTGCCGCACCAGTTACAGGCGGCAAAACACGGAGGGTGGAGGTTTTCGTTAAGTCAATGAACTTGATTTAGAGGTTTGTTCCTTTTTTCCAAGATTATGTCTTTCCCATTATTTGAGGGTAAAAAATGTTTTTAAATTATGAAATTATGCTAATAATATATTGTGGGTGTGCTGTTGATTAAATTCTAGGTGAAATATGTACATATATATCATTTGGGGGGTATAATCACATGATTCCCTAATTTTTAAAAGCACATTTCCAAATCCAGTTTATCTGTTACCAGAAATATAGGCCTGTAAGTAGGGGGGCCTAATTTTTGGTGTGACTTTTTGTTATACAGCTATTTAAAGCCAGGCCTACCCCTGTTTTGAGCTTATAAAGGTATTTTCTTCATTAATTTTTAAAAACAATATTTTTCTCTATCAAAGCAAAAAACATACAAAGCCGGGTGGCAGGAGAGGGGAGCCAAATGGAGCTGACAAGTTTCTGACAAAGGAGCAGCAGTGCCCTACCTACCCCGCTCCTTGCTCCCCCAGGCCAGTCGCCCCAGAAACAGCCACTCTGCTCTTTCTGGTTATCTCCGTGATTTTTCTGAGTCAACACTTGTCATATAATCTCTTGATTCATCCATGTTAGACATTGTCTGTTGACTTCCTGTGGCAGATGAGGGCTCAGCGCGCTCCTGCTGCACACAGGTGCTTTGCGACCCGAGAGGCGGCTCTTCAACAAGGTCCTTCTCTGGCAGAATTTAAAAGTTAGCAACCTGATGTTGAACCCCAAAACATTTTGGGGGCAAGCGTTATTGGTTATGAAATTAAAAAATGTACAACCAGTGGCGAAGTGCACGGCTGAGGGATGTGGGTATTAATTTGAACATTGTTTGGGATGAGGAGTCTTTATACATGTTACAAGGGACACATCTAAAGTGATGCTTTTATCTCCCTCAATCGCCCGCAGAGGAAGCATGGCGCCCTAGTAGGTACTGCCCTCCCAATGCCAGAGGACAGTACCGCGGAGGTAACTCTCCTAAGCTCTGTCAGGTGACTAGTAAGGTGAGGACTGTCCCAAAGCTCTTCTTTCCAGGTGACATAGTTGACATAACCATAAAAGAATAAGTATATCAAAGTCCCCTGGTTTGATTTAACAAACTATGATGTTTAACCTTGGAACTATTGAGAGGGACAGTATTATATAGAGGGTATATTTGGAATGCCCTCATTGGATATATAGAAGAATATGATAAAACTATCTAGTGGTCGATAAATAAACCCAACCTGGAAATCCTAAAGGAATTGGGATTTTTGGGGAGAGATGAGGAAAAAACTGGAGGAAGAGGCAAAAGACTATTCTTGACAGAATGAGGCAACATTTTCCATTTTCAATTAGAGCAGATCAAGGAGTTTACTTAAACAGAAATGGGAAGTGGGAAATATCTAGTGTGATAAGCTTTAGGTTTCCTGAAATCCTGAGCAGTGTGGGACAGTGGAATGTGGTAGCTCTGTGGAAGGGACAGTGACCCCTCTTAGATTTTTATCTGTGCCAGTCTGAAGGTGGCCTATGTCTGCCGCTTCTAGTTCTGTGATGACCGGTTGTGTTTTCTTATTCACGGTGGGCTGCTGTTTTGTTGTCTAGTTGTGGAAGACATCAACAAGTGCAGGGAGCCACTGCCCAGCCTGGAGGCCGTGTACCTCATCACTCCATCTGAGAAGGTGAGCCCCTCCCCCAGAAGGGCTTGGCTGAGGGCACACGAGCCGGCTCGGTATCGGTGAGGCACAGCGTGTCTGCGGTTTCTAGGTTAAGCACGCATTGAACACACTGCTCTGTGTAAGCATGCAGAGTCCACACGCGGGGAGGGCGGGTGCAGTGAGGAGTGGAGGGAGCATTAAGCTTTCTGAAATACAACCACTGTCCAGGAAGCCAGTGCCGGGCCATTCCGGCTTCCTCCCCGCTTGCACTCCCTGTCTGGGTAGGAAACTGCATCTCTTCATCTAGTTAGGTATCTATCTTCCAAACTCAGGGACTTGATGCTTTCAGGTTGATTCCATTGATATTCGATGAGTGTTCAGATTTACTCATCTCGTCATTTTGGGGGTTTGGTTCAAATCAGCATCTGTACAAGGTCCACCTCTTTGCTTCTGGTTGGAAGCTGTCCTAGGGCTGTCTCCCAATCCCTGTAAATTCCCTCCAGGTTTCATGCTTGCTTTTCACTTTTAAAAACTGACTCATGTATGAGTTTCTGAAGATGCAACTAAATTGCCAGAACTTCATCGCTATGAACCTCTTGGAAGGTCTCTGACCAGTTTCCTCTTTTGTGGGTCTCTTCTCAGGAACTCACGTTATGGTGTCTCCAGCAACTGACACCCATTCAGGAATGATCTAGGAGGAAGGCTTTTGTCCGTCTATACTCTCAACCCTAATGTCAAGTCCTCAGAACTCAGCTACCACCAAACATGAGTTAGAATAATACCCTTGCTGTTTTGTGCAAGCAGCTCGAAAGCCCTCTTGGATTTAATTTGGTTCAGATGTAGGTTCTGTTTGCGTCTAGAGTTGGACTGAGCTCCCTCTTTCTTCCCTCCCCACAGTCCGTCCGCTCTCTCATCAATGACTTTAAGGACCCACCGACCGCTAAGTACCGGGCTGCCCATGTCTTCTTCACTGACTGTAAGTACAGCTGGCAGACGCCTCCTGGTCCTTCAGGTCGGCCTTTCTGCACAGCAGGGCGGGACCACAACCACTCCAGGGCAGTAGGGAAGAATTGGGTTGTTGCCGTGATTGTCCTGATCTTTTATTTTCTTTTCAGAAGAAAAATTGCATAAGAGACAAACATAAGCACCCGCAATACAAACTTACTAGGTCGTACAGTCCTTCCTGATGAGAAATAGCGCCTCTCCCTAGGATTAGAGGGTGTGGTGGTGAGCAGAATTCCCCCAGGCCAGCCCCAGTGTCTACCATTCGGACTTCCAGCTGTCCCTGTAAACTCTAGTGTGCTTCCTCCATCCCCGCATCGGCTAGGGCTGCATCATGTCCTGGCATCTCTTGTGCTCTTTGTGGAGGTTGTATGCCTGGGGCCCGGGGCACCATCTTGGTGCGTCTTTGTTGATAGCAGAGAGAGAGGGGCAGGGCTGGATCACTGCAGAGGGTACAGTAGTCACGGTTGCCCTAGTGTTCTCCTCTCCAGGAGAAACCCGCAAAACTCACCACCGAGGAAGCAGAGGAAGGTGCTGGCAGAGAATAATTTTTGCTATTTGAACGTGGGTGACAAAGAGGACATTAGTAATAATAATAGAACAATAGCACATTTCTGGGACCCTGCACTCATGTGTGGCCCAGGAGAGTCATGTGACATCACTTGGTTCCCCATCAAGGGCAGCTGAGCAGCTGAGTCCCTTAGACAGTCCCCAGGAGATGCCTGCCTCACATTACCCAATGCTGTGACTTTTCTTTCTTTCTTTTTCATAAGCGTGTCAGGTGTATGTGTGGTGTTTGTGTAAATTACAAGTCTTTTCCTTATCCCTTTTTTAAAAAAAGATTTTATTTATTTATTTTTAGAGAGGGGAAGAGAAGGAGAAAGAGGAGAGAAACATCAATGTGTGGTTGCCTCTCCCACGCCCCCTACTGGGGACCTGGCCTGCAACCCAGGCTTGTGCCCTGACTGGGAATCGAACCGGTGACCATTTGGTTCGCAGGCCATCGCTCAATCCACTGAGCCACACCACCAGGGCCCTTATCCCTTCTTAATCTCGTCTGGGTTTTTATTTCCTCTCCTCGACATAAGAAAAGCTTTTATTAGTTCCCAGTATCTCAATCCTTATTGCCCATCGTTTCTCTGTTCTGTGTTGAGGGTCTTGTAGGTGCTTTTATATTCTATTTATAACCTGGAGGTAGTGGATATTTTAGGATGGGATGAACTTTTTATTTGCCTTTTTGAAGTCCGAATAACTGAAGAATCCACCAGACACATGGGACTATTGAAATGGGCCCACAAAGGGACAGGGAAGCCTAGTTAGCGTCTTCTGTCATTCTTGCAGCTTGTCCAGACGCCTTGTTTAACGAGCTGGTAAAATCTCGAGCAGCCAAAGTCATCAAAACTCTGACGGAAATCAACATTGCCTTTCTTCCCTACGAGTCCCAGGTGAGGCTGAGTTGGGGGTGCATGAAAGTGCCAAGTCTCCGTTATTCTATCAGGAACTCTGGGGGGGGGGGCGGGAGACCCCCGGGGTTCCTACCCATGGTGCTGTGTGTGGGTGTGTAGGTGATGGAAAGGGGGCATTCCTTAGGGGTCTGCCCCGCCCTCACCTTACGCCTGGTTGTTTCTGAAGCCATAGTGACTTTCTTTGTGTGCATCGCTCCTTGCTCACCGCGTGCACTCCAGCTGGCCGACTCCTAAATAACCAATCCAAAAAGAGCAGGGAGGGAGAGATGGGAAGGGATCAGACAGCACCCATCTGCTGTGAAGGAGACTGTTTTGTGTGCAGAGAACCTCAGCCTGTCATGTGCTGAGAGGACAGATGGTAGTCTTCGTCATTCCCTGTTAACACTTCCAATGCCAAGTGCTGCGGCGGCAAACCTCCTCCCTTGGAAAAACCCCAGTTGTTAAACAGGAAGGGTGAAGCGATTGTGAGAGAGTACGAAATTTCTGCCTTTGTATTATTGTAAGGTTTGTTGAGATGCCGTCTCCGAGCAAACAGAGATGAAACAACAGGACGGGAAGCACTTTGCAGAGATAAACAGGTGGTTGTGGCCCGTGGCATCTTTGTAGGTCAGCTTCTAGACACCAGAGAGGGGCCTATTCTTAGCAAAGGAGGGGTGGAAAAATTACAGGGCGGACATTTAAAGGCCGTCTCTTTCCCAGCGCACCGGGCCCAATGCCTGTTCCCAGCCAGAGCTCAGGAAATGTGTTTTCTCTGCGTGAGCCCTGTCACCACCTGGATTGAAACAAATCCAAATGTATCATGTCCAAACATATCATGTTTTACAGATTTTTGAAAAGTAACAAACTTAAAAAAAACAGCCCTCAGGTTTTCTACATGATCAGGGCGGTTTACTTAAGTGAGCTTCTAAGAGAATACTGAGAGCTGGTAGGCTGGGCAGTTTAGGAGAAAACTTTAAACTCCTGGAACTCTCCAAAGAGAAAGAAAAAAGAAAAATGGTTAGAACGTACTGCTGAGGATATGAAATTGTTCAGTCGAAAAGCTCCACTATTTGCAGAGTCACAGCCCAATTTCTAGCCTAACCTTTACCTACTGAGACTACAAGGGCCTGGGACTCCTGGCCCTAGCCTCCTCTCCTGCTCCCCTCCTGGCCTCCTCCTTGTCCCCCAGACACGCCTGCCTCAGGGCCTTAGCACCAGCCATTCCCTCCGTGCGGAAGCCCCCCTGCTGGTGAGAAACTCCTCACCTCCCTCAAGCCCTTGTCCAAATGTCACCTTCTCAAGGAGGCCTTGTCCACCCTGACACTCCTTCCAGGCATTCTTCCCCTGCTTTATTGTTTTCTCATGCATTTACCAATTTCTCACCAGAAGACTCCCTTTTCATTATGCTTGTTTCGCTATCATCTGCCGTCCTTCACACACTCCACGGGACCGTCACGTTTTGGTCACTAACAGCCCCCAGGGTTTAGTTCCCTGGCACAGCGCGCAGCCCACACGCACCTGAAGAGCAAATGAAAACGTGTGCCGTAGACTCACTACCAGGGTCGGAGAAAATTCCGGCAGCTCGCCATTCTGGATGCAGACACTACATGCGTGGGTACTTCTGCCTCCTCCTCAGGTGTATTCCCTGGACTCCGCCGACTCCTTCCAGAGCTTCTATAGTCCCCACAAGGCTCAGATGAAGAACCCTATCCTGGAGCGCCTGGCAGAGCAGATCGCGACCCTGTGTGCCACCCTGAAGGAGTACCCTGCCGTGCGGTACCGGGGGTAAGGCAGCGCCCCTGAGGCTGTCCCGACGCCTCCTCTCACCTCAAATTCCTTTGGCAATTGTCTCCAGAGGGTCGGGATTTGAACGTCAGGCATTTTTCATTATTCTTCCAGTGGTTTTGCTATTTTCTAAATTTTATTGTGAATATAGTGATACATACAGAAAAGAGCATGAAAGATACGTATGTTCAGTTATGAGTAACTAAAACATGAATGCCTGTGTAACGGCAAGCCAGGTCTCCTGTAGCTTTTCATCCCTTTCTGACCTTTAAAAACAAACATCATCTTTGCAGAAGACGTTTCAGAGTAAGGTAAAATAAAAAGAGAACGTTTCTCTAAAGGACACCTTGCTCAGATTTTAAGAGTCATTCACTTATCACGTACCTGCTGTGTGCTAAGTGCTGGGGGACCCACCTGAGGACACAGCCCCAGACCTGCGTGTCTTACACCCGCAGTGCAGGCCCCGCGGGGTGAGGGCTGCAGGGCAGACAAGCCACGGGTCTGGGCACTCGCAGTGGGGAGAGGGCCCTTCGAGCTGAGAGGATCAAGAACAGCTTCAGACTAGAGGTGACATTTGAACTAGGTCTTGAAGGGCAGGTTTGGAGGAGGAGAGGGACCTTTTCTGTGAACAGTTGGCTGTTGTCATTGATACCAGCACAAGTGTGGAGCGGAGAAAGCCAAGGGCAAGTTTGAGGAGGACAGGGAGTCTAGCACAGTGTACGTGCAGGGCAGCTGGGTGAGACAGGCCATCTCTGGAGGCCTCAGATGCCACCTTTGGGATTATGTCCTTTAGTAGCTGTCACCAGGAAACTCTAGAGGGATGGGGTTGACAGGGCAGTGAATGCAGTGCTGTGCGAGTGTGAAGATGGGCGTGTGAGCAGCAGTCAGGCAAGGGGGAAGTGGGGGGGGGCGCACTCTGAGAGGAGCTGAGGGCCTGAACCTGGAGTGCAAGGGTCGGCATCCACCCGTCCTGGTGTCCCATTGTCTGCTGGACGCGTAGCCCTGGAAAAACACCTTTCTCGGTCTGCCCCAGCGTGGGGCCTCCCCCTGCTACTGGGGGAAGTTAAGGAATGAGGGCCCAGTGGTAGGAGATTACAGTTCATTGGAGGGAGGGATGGGGCTGGGCTCTGAGTACTTTAGCCCGGAGCCCGGCCAGGTGGCAGGCATGAGCCTCACGCTGTACAGCGGGGTGGGACCCCAGCAAGGGCTGCCAGGCTGAGCCAGGGGGCAAGGTTCAGAGGCTCTCACTCACACCTTCTGGCTCTGCCTGCAGAAAATGTCACTTGGTGTCAAAACAAGACCCAAGGGAATTTGAGCTGAGGGAAGTGAGAGTTAGGTGGGTCAGGCTCACACGGCCTGATCGTGGGAAAAGGATGGACGGTCAGGACCATCTGCTGACGTGTGGTTGTTTATCTGAAGCTGCTTGAAAGACTACCTCTGTTTTCACTTCGATAGCTAAAAAGGAACTAGAAAATCACTTGTTTATGTTCCAGGCACCGGGCTAAGTATTTTATTTTGTGTGTCCTTTTTAATTGTACATATGATGCGTGAACGTATTCTCATTGTGAAAGAACAGTGCAGGTGAAGCTCACGCCTCCCTCGACCTTGCCCGCACTGTCCTGCCTTTCTCCCCCGAGGGCCCCTCACCCTGTGTCACTCCTCCTTTGTCAGGGAATACAAGGACAATGCTCTGCTGGCTCAGTTGATCCAGGACAAGCTCGACGCCTACAAAGCTGATGACCCAACCATGGGGGAGGTGAGTCTGGACTTGGGCCACGTGATTCTTTCACCAAATGACCCCTGTGTGGGTGGCAGTCCTGGGGACAGCTCCGTTGCTCATACAGCAGACGCAAGTGCCTCCATTCCTGCTCATGGGCCTTGGGTGAGCTGCTCAAGCCCTTGGGCTGGCTGGTTGAGGTTCTGTTCAGTGTTGCCAGGGTGACTGGCTTATTCCTGTTCTTGGGCCCACCCCGGTTTAGCACTGAAAGCCCTGCATCCTGGGAACCCCTCAGCAGTACAGTATCAGCCCCGAAAATGGACCTTGTACGGTCACCAGACCTTGCTCACTGTTTGGACACGTGCTGGGGCATGCGCATCTGTTCTGTGTAGTTGTACATAGATTCATGTAACCCCACTGCAGCCCCGACAGTTTCTCGTCATCTCGGTTTTAGAACCAACAGTCCCACGTCCTGGGAACCTGCTCGGTCCCAGGCAGGCTGCCTGGGGGTCACCCATTTGTCCCAGAGCCCAGGTAGGTCTGTTCCCCATGAGCTCACTTCAGGCCCCAGCCAGGGTTTCAGATCTGCCTCCAAGGACCCTCATGGTGAAGTAGACACATCGGATTCTCTCTCGCACGACGTTTACTGACATTCTTGTGAAGGGGCAAATGGACTGTATTCAGTGCCATTTTACTGGGTTTTACCTCCAAGCCACTTCCTGCTGCCCCCTTTCACAGGGGGGGCTGTGCTAGCTGCAGAAGGCAGCACTGGATGGAGTAGCTAGTGAAAGTTCCCTGTGTCCTTCCTCCTAGGGCCCAGACAAGGCTCGCTCCCAGCTCCTGATCCTGGACCGTGGGTTTGACCCCAGTTCCCCCGTGCTTCATGAACTGACTTTTCAGGCCATGAGCTACGACCTGCTGCCCATTGAGAATGACGTGTACAAGTAAGTGCACGCTCTCTGCAGGACTGCAGCTTTGTGAGCGAACGGGCACCCCTCCGGTTTGTCATTAGGGGGTCATTAATCCCAGGAAAAGCAGGTGCAGCGATGCTCTTGCCAAGAAGCCTGTAAGCTCTTGTGGAAGTTCCCAGAATCCACGTGGTGTCTCTGTCCAGGGACTCAGGCCCCTTTTGGGGAAGAACAGGAACTTCAGCTCGCAGCTGCCTTTACCTCAGTCTGTAGCCTGCTTGGGTGTGTTGGCACGTCCATTTGGGCACGTGTGCACGTCCTATTCAGAGTTGATCTTCCTTATAGATCACAAATATAACGACAAAATATACCAGCAGGAGCTTCTCACTGCAGTTTATTTGCAGAGGAACTGCTTCCTTTATTATAAACATTTTCCTGCCCTGGCAGGTGTGGCTGAGTAGACTGAGCGCCGGCCTGCGAACCAGAGTCGCCAGTTCAATTCCCAATCAGGACACATTCCCCATCTGTGCCTGGGTCGCAGGCCAGGTCCCCAGTAGGGGGCACCTGAGAGGCAACTGCACGTTGATGTTTCTCTCCCACTCTTTCTCCCCCCCTTCCCTCTCTCTAAAAAGAAATAAAATCAAAAATAAATAAACATTTTTCTTGGTAGCAATCATTAGAAACGCAGTTTCTAAAAACATTTCTTACTTTTATGGAAACAGACTGCATTGTTTTCGTGTGGCTGTTTCACAAGGTTGATGGCAGAGGTAGTGGCTTCAAAGCGAAGGCCGAGTGGGTCTCCGCCCCTCTCCCTTCAGCCCCTGGAACTCGTGCCTCGCTGTAGATGTCCGCGATTTCACAGGTCCTCGTGGGCTCAGGGCCCGTTGTGGGCAGCTGCTAAAAGGCTGTTGTTGGGCACCATGCGTTGCAGGCTGCCACCCAGTCCTTTCGGAGAGGGGGACAAAACGTGATCTTTGCCCCTTATAAGTAACTCTGAACCCACACCCAGAACCAGGCGGCTCGGGTGGTGCTCACATCAGCTGACCCTGAGGAACGTCAAACAGAACTTCAAGTCATTTGACCTCAATTAGGGCTTTGGGCCCGTTGTGGGGCTTGTGGATTTGTTCTGCGAATGCCTGTGTGCTGAGGGTATGACCCCTTGTTTGCTGTAAACCAGAGGGGACTTGGACAAATTCTGTGGGGACTCCCCTCTAGGTACGAGACGAGCGGCATCGGAGAGGCGCGGGTGAAGGAAGTGCTCCTGGACGAGGATGACGATCTCTGGATAGCACTACGCCACAAGCACATCGCAGAAGTGTCCCAGTAAGAGCCCCTTTCCTTCCTCCGCCCTCCTCATGGGGGACCATTTTCCCCCAAGTGCAGTCTCCGGTGTGCGTGCTCTGGGCACCTGGCCGGAGCGAGGTCCTCCGTGCATGAGCCACTGCCTCGGCAAGGCGCCAGCCTGCTGACCTGTGCCGACAAAGCCCTTCTGATCTCTGAGCGGGGGGCTAGGAGTTTTGGAAAGCGTTTGTAGCTCTCAGCAAAGTGCTCTATGAACACGGAACATGTAAAGTGAGTTCAGTCTATTGAAAGAGGCAGACGCCTTCCGGTGCGGTTCTCTCTCATGGAGCCTGTGTGATCTGTGATCCTTCCCTGGGGTTTGCATACCTAAGATTCCTGAGCAAGAACTGAGGCCCCTACCCCCACAACCTGCTTGGCTTTGGAAGTGTTTCAGAATGTTTCCAATATCTAAACATTGTTACAAGACCTTTAAACAACTCTGTTTTTACAAAAAGACACATTCTGCTACATTGAGCTGGCATATCCTCAGGAAATTTACAAGGAAGAGTGAGAAAAATAATAGAAGTGGTCTTTGTAATTTTGGGGTCACTCAGCTTTAGGAAAACATTGGTTCACTAGTATTTAAATTAATCTGTGAAGTAAATATATACCTTTACTGTACTAATGTGTATATTTTGCAACATATCCAAAAAACATAAATTTGAAAAGGATGACATAAACATAAAATAGATGTCCTAATGTTTTCTTCCCTCTTCTTGAGTCATCTCATACCCACCCCCCCCCACCCCACCCCACCCCCGCCCCGGAGAACTCTGGTTTAGAAAATCAGTTAGGAAAACACTTTAGAAAATCTCTTAGAAAATCACATTAAATGCATACCTCCCTGGCAGGAAAAGCAGCACATTTCCCTACTGGAAGAATCCGGCATTATTCCTGTGGCACCCATACAGGGGCGCCCAGTGCTGCTTTGAAACTCAGCTGCCTCCTTCTGTCTTCCAGGGAAGTCACCCGTTCTCTGAAGGACTTTTCTTCCAGCAAGAGGATGAACACGGGAGAGAAGGTAAGCCGCGCTGAGGCCGCAGGGCCCCTTTAGCTGACCCGGCTTTCTCTCTGGGAGCAGGGAGGACGCCTCCTTGGCATCACACCAGTGAGCCCTTCCTTTATCCACGGCCATTTTGTCTTATTTTTTTTGCATTCAAGACTGAGATCCGGAGCCCGTCTTTTGATATTTATAGAGAGCCTCTTTTTGTGACTCCTAGGGTTCACACTTGATGTTTTGGACCATGATTCATTTTCAGCCGGAAGAACTGCAAACCTTTTTTAGCTTGTGGAGGAATTAGAATTCATGACCTAACTTTCCTGGGCCTCTCCTTATCTTGGCTGTTTATCAGAGGTGGCTTACTCCTCTTAGTCAAGGAAGATACAGCCCTGATTTTGTCACTGCCTTGCTTAAAACCACTTAGTGACTTCCTGTTCCCAATAGAATCAAGCCTCACCTGCCCACTCGTCTCCCAGCACCTGTATCCTTGGGCTCCTGAGACTCTCTCTGGTCTCCTCTGTCTCCCTCCTTCATATCCCTGCCGCCTTGCTCCAGCCACACCTGAGTTCCTTACCTGAGCCTTGCCTTGCGAAGTCCTGGTCCTTTGCTGTCGCTTTTTTATTGGGGATGGGGGAATCCTTCCCTATTCCTCCCCAGACTACTGAAGCCCCTGCTCTGGCCACGCCCCCCTCTGACCCTCCAGGGAGCGTCCGTCCACTCGGTAGGATGGTGGTTCCTCTGCTCCTTCAAGGCAGAAATTCTTGAAACTTGTTTTGGTTGTTGTATCTCCAGCTCCTAAAAGTGTCCGGCAGGGGATAGTGATTCAGTGAAGTTTTGTAGGATGCATGAGTGGGATTAGGCGGGTCACCCAGTTAAAAGGTAAACAGACCCCTTCACCTGTCGGGATGCAGATTCCAGCAGATTTTCACCTCTCCCTGCGGGTCTACCGGTCCACACAGCGGCAGTCTCGCTGCTGGGGAGAATGTGAACTTGACGCCAGGCGTGCTGGGGCTGAGGACGCAGAGAAGCAGCCAAAACTCGTTCTTTCCTGGCAAGCGCTGTGCTCTCAGTAACTTTCTAGTCCGACAAGTAAGACATAGTTGCTGGGCAGCAGAGTCCAGTTCTCCACCTGTGAGACTGTCATGGTGTGGGGGTCAGTGATTTTTTTTGAGCCACAGGCCTGGCAGCCTAAACACGCATGACCTGGTGTTTAACAGGTTCTTTCTGCGAGTCCCAGAGCACCCTTGGGCGTCCCGGGCTGGCTGCTGACCCGGCCCGCGCCCACCAGGCTCGCACAGCCTCTTAGCTCAGGCCGTGGGCCTGAGCCCACATGCTTTCCTTCCCCTTTCAGACCACCATGCGGGACCTGTCCCAGATGCTGAAGAAGATGCCCCAGTACCAGAAAGAGCTCAGCAAGGTATGGCGGTCCAAAACGATCGATTGGAATCGTGTGTGCAAAAGCTTCCAAAAGACATCTCAGAGTGCCACTGCACAAACCGATTCACTGATGTCTGTGGGTTTTCAGTCCTCTTCAATTTTTATTCGGCAAAAATGGGGGCTAGGATAGACAGCTCATTTGCTATGACTTCCTTCTGTCCTCCTCAGCTTTTCCTCTTTATCCTTCCTGCACCTCTTCTCATGGACCTCAGCACAGGGCAGCTTGAGTGTCACCACGACATGGCAGCTGGCCCCCCAGACTGAGTGACCGAGAGAGAAGTCATAGTGCCATTTGTGCCCTGATCTGGGATGCCACGTGTCACTTCCTCCACACTGTTCGTTAGAAGCGAGTCCCTAAGTCCAGCCCACACTCAAGGACAGAGGAACTAAGCTCCTCCCCCAGAGGGAAGGGCATCAAAGAATTTGTGGGCACATTGTGAAGCCACCACACACCCTCCCCCACGAAGGGTTCCTCCTGCTTCTGGCCTTTCACACCGTGGTCCATCCCTCTGTCCTGACACACAGATCTCCCTGCCTTGTGGCGTTTGTGTGCCGGCCTGCACACGCTCCCCTCCTTCATGAAGCTGGAGACGCCTTGGTGCCCAGCCCAGTGTTTATGCATCATAGGTGTTTGGTAGATGTTGCATGGATCCGTGAGCAACTCCTTGGTCACAAACTGTACTTTTTCCTAGTATTCCACCCACTTGCACCTTGCCGAGGACTGTATGAAGCATTACCAGGGCACCGTGGATAAGCTCTGCCGAGTGGAGCAGGTAGGACCATCTCCTTCTCTTCCTGCCATGCCATTTACCCAGCTGAATTTTAGCCTCTGACCTTGAACATCCTGCAGAATCATAGGAAGTAGAGATGGGAAAGCGTGCTAGATCGTGTGTCTTGCCTGTCTGGAACCAGGGCCATGCCGCCCTCAATGGTAGACACTGGGCCGGCCTGCACTGCTCTGCTGTTCAGATGTGCATGCCTGGCCTCCACGGGTCGGAGCCCTGTGTGCACGGGGCTGGCTGGGCCCCATATTCCGACCGCATTTCCTCCTGCTGCGGCCACACCAGCTTCGGAACCCTAGGGCTGACGGAGGGCAGTGCAGCGGCAGGTCAGAAGTTTGCCCACAGACTCCCTGATCACAGTGAGGACTGCAAGTTGGGAGTCTGGATTCGAGTTCTGTCTCTGTCGTGGATTTGTCCAATGTGTCCATTTCTCTCTTTATATCCCTCACCTGCAAAGGGAAGCGGCAAGGCTGCCACAGCTTCCGGGAGGTTGTGCGGGGTCCCTGCATTCTTCAAGCGTGATGACATTCCTCAACGAGGGCCAGCTTCTAAAGGGAGAGGGGGCATTAAACGATCCCTTTCCACAGGGAAAAGCAGCTCAAGTTCTTGGTGTGAAGCTAAGATTCAAATCTTCTGGTTTGGTGTGTGACAGGCTCAGTTTACGTTTGGGAGACCTGTTGCAGTTCACTGCTGCTGTCCCCAGGGGAAGCGGCCCTGCTAAAACCCGTCAGTTTCCAGGGGACCTTGGAAGACTCAAGGTGTCCTCTCCCAAACAAGGTCACCATCCAGAGAGAGGTTATCTCTAGATCAGTAAAAAGGAAGTTGGGATTAATCCTTGGAAGTTGAATCGTTTCAGAAGTGCTCAGTAGTATTTGTTGAACCCGTTACGTTTCATTTGACTGTTAGAGAGTATTAGACCCAGGTCCTGATGAACAAACATCAGTGAGGCTGGCAGTGAACTAGGAGGCGGAAGGGCCGGGGGGAGGGGCCCCTCCTCCCACCCAGACGGGGGAGAGGCCACACGGAGAGGTCATAAGCTCGAGATCATAATTGTTATGAACTCCTGGGATCTCAGGAGGAAAAGGGAACCCTTGGGCAACTTCCGCGAGAGCCACAGAGGCCGTGGCAGCTGCTGGTCTCAGAATAAGACCAGGTGGCCCTCGATGGGCCGAGACTGCTGTGCTGCTTTCTCTGGCCTGTTGAGAGCCGGCCGGCTGTCCCCTGAGTCATCACATGGGGTCAGTGGACTGTGCTTACATCACTTCCCTTTATCTTTCGCCCTTCTGTCAGCCCCTCTCTCCTCCTGCATCTCCTTGGGTTGGATTTGTAGGTTTGGGAGCCTGTTCTTTGTTCCTCCTCACCCTAGAAATGTTTGGAAGATTAAAAACAGACCCTACAAACCTGAATTGTTAAAACTCAACCAGCACATCCCTCAGTGCCAGCAGAAGCAGCAAGCGAAGAGTCAAGCCAGGCAGAGGCCCTCCCAGTGCCAGACCGCCCAGTGGGGGACGTGCTTCCCTCGCAGCCCCGGCCTGCAGCAGGCTTTGGGTCTCTCTCCAGAGGACCTGTCGGCATCGAAGCTTTCCCTGGGGAGCGGGCACCAGTGCCCAGGCCCTCACCTGAAGGGAACAGCCTCCCTTCAAACAAGACGGCAGCCGTTGTGGTTTCTGTGTTTGGAAAGTAAAACCTGGAGCTTTTTTCTCACTGATGCTCTAGGAAACCGGGCTGGTTACCCCGGTGTTCGTGAGGTGGCGCTGGGAGAGTGGACTTGCCTGGCTGAGACCTCCCTGACCCAGCCACAGGTTTCAGGAGTTCTCTGACCAGCAGTTTTCTAACAGCTGCCACCTGTCTAGACTGTCCCCAGGAACGGGGCCAATTCGGTGTGTTTTCTGCAGGACCTGGCCATGGGCACGGATGCTGAAGGCGAGAAGATCAAGGACCCCATGAGAGCCATCGTCCCCATCCTTCTGGATGCAAACGTCAGCACTTACGACAAGATCCGCATCATCCTCCTCTACATCTTTTTGAAGAATGGTAGGGGCGGTGGGCCGCGGGGGAGGGGCAGCTGGCGGAGACGAACAAGGCAAAAAGTAGTTTAAAAGACATGAAAAGGGTGTTTAAGCTGTAATGTAGGCACTCCCGTGCCCACTGGAGGCCGTGTCCCTGTCACTCCAGGGTTGGCAGTGGTGTGGACGTGTAGCCGAGGACAGGGCGGGCGGCTTCGTGGCCCCTCTGTTAGAGCGCGCCTGCCTGATCTTGTAGCTCGCACCACACTCGTAGTCTCTGCCTTTAGGCAGCTGTGTCACCCCCTCGTGGGTGCCCAGCATCCTCTGCAGAAAGGTGCACACGGAGACTCTTGTCCACGCTGACGTGGGCGTGGGCCCAGGGGGCAGGGCTGGCTGGGGAGCAGGGGGCAGAGGGAAATGGAGACTGTGAGGGGCAGCGCTGGTGGTCCCAGCCCGGGTGGAGTGGCAGGAGTGGGCTGGGAGTCTTGATCTTGGTCAAGCTGATGCAGCGAACAGATTCCCTTCCACTAACCCCACCCTGCCCCTCGATTGGCTCTGCCTCTGAGTGTCTGTGCCTGGCACAGTGGAGGGCGTGGTGACGGGTTTGTTCTCTCAGGCATCACCGAGGAGAACCTGAACAAACTGATCCAGCACGCGCAGATCCCCCCGGAGGACAGTGAGATCATCACCAACATGGCGCACCTGGGAGTGCCCATCGTCACTGACGTAAGGGGCCAGCCTCATGGTGGGGCGGGGGGTGGGCAGAAGGGGAGCTGGTGGGCAGCTTAGAGTGTACACAGTCAACACTGAGAGAGAGAAGACAGGTCAAGTCAGAGGACTAAAGATACACAAATGTCAGTAAAATTGGGGTTTAGCGCCAGGAGCCCAGGCGTGCACGTCCGGGAGTCCACAGTCACTAAAGCTGAGCTGCATCTGGGAACCGGCCCACGAAAGGAGTCACACCAGCTTCTTCCAGTTAGTCTGGCTCTGCCTTTGGACACCTAGACACAGCTGCTTCTGTGACACTCACCACTGGGCGCCAAGCAGTCTTGCCACTTTGAGTCTCCCGCAGTGGCGATGACTCAGGACCGAGTCGGAGCAGGTTGTGTGGGAGGCCCAACCACACAGCGGGCTCTGGAAGAGGCTGGGGCTCCAGGGTGAGGAAGACGCCTAGGCACCCATCAGAGCACTTGGCTGGGAACCTCACTCGCAGGGATCCCCGGGGCGTGTCCCCTGTAGGCAGTCAGCTCGGCCCCTGTGCTAGTCCAGCTGGAGTCGCAGACACCCTCCTTCGGGAATCTCGGAGCCAAAGACTTTGTCCTGGAGCCACCGGACCAGAGACCTGCAACTGGCATCCTGAGACGCATGTTCACAGGAGGGGCCAAAATGAGAAGGGAGGTGGTCTCTTCAGTACATCCTGTGCTGTGGAAACGAAGTACCCAAAGCAGTATTTTCTCCTGTGATTAAATCAATGGCAAAATATTTTTTAAACTACCTGGATTTTTTTTAATGGCACTCATATTTGACCCACATTTGCCATTTTTCATGGCTTTAAAGACCCAGCTTTGCTCCAGGTTCCTAAAAGAGGTGTACGTTCGGCTTTTCCAGGGAAGCCGTCCCCCACTCAGCCTTTGCACGTGCTGTCTCTCTGGAGGGAGTCCGTGGGGGAGAATTTCCAGGGGCCGCCTGGGGCCCACGTGGTCCCTGACCCAGTCCAACCCCGTGTGTTTGCCTTCAGTCCACATTGCGCCGCAGGAGCAAGCCAGAACGGAAGGAGCGCATCAGTGAGCAGACCTACCAGCTCTCACGGTGGACCCCGATCATTAAAGACATCATGGAGGTCAGTGATGGCGGGTGGGGGGTGGGTAGAGAGGGGCAGCCGGGCCCAGGGCCCTTCACTTGGAGGCCCAGGTGCGCCCAGCTATCAGGTGGCAATGACACGCAAGGACTTGCGTCCAGGTGTCTAGAGCTCTGTCAGGCCTCACAGCACGTCCTGTCCCGAGAGCTTGTGGAGAACAGTCCCGAGAGTGCAAGCCCCCAAGACCCACATGGCCTGGCCCCAATTCGAGACTCCTCGATGGTCCCGCACCTGAAGGAACCACTCACACCGCAGCATCCAAAGGTCCAATGAGCAACAAGTTTCATGCTGAGGTGTGGCCATGCCACGTGGACACCTGTGGGTGCAAAAGGGCCTCCAGGATGTAACCCCAGCCTGCCCCTCTGCCACCACCGCTCCCCTCGCCAGCCCTCCTCCCTGCCAGCCATAGACCCTGCCGAGGGTGTTGCTGCCTCTGTTCTTCCGCTCAGACCCACCCCTGGCCTGGGATGTTTTTGCACACCTCTCCACTTTCTGAACCCTGCTTACCTTTGGTGTCCCCTCGGGTCTCACCGTTCCATACGCCACCCCACCCATCTGACACCCAGCCCCACAGAGGCCCCCCGGACTCCTGCAGCGCATGTTAGAGGGGCTCTTTATGTGCACGTAAGCTGCTTGGTGTTTTGGGTCACATTTTTATACCTTGGTCCTATGCCCTCAGCTGACATGTCCTCTGGCCCCATGCTGTGTGGGCAGTAGTAGTTTTGTGTCTGTACAATGGCCTGTCCCTCCCACCTTGCCCGTGGATCAAGGAGACCCTGCATCAAGTCCCCCCTGCTGGAACTTTGGGGTGGGACTGGAGAAATCCGTCCAATTCCTACACTTGGCAGGTGGATGGGACTGGGTCCTGAGGATGAAGGGACTTGCCCAGGATCGCTTTGTTAATTCGTAGCAGACCAGGTGTTCATACTGAATTGAATGTTAAAATAAATGTATTGTAAATATATGTAGTGAGTCAGCTTCCTATTTTAAAACTCACAAACCAAAAGGATGAGTGAACATGAGAGACTGAGAAACCAGTTACTTTGCTTGGTGCAGTAGATAAAGCCAACCCCTGTCTCATTCCCTCCTCTGTTCTCTGCTCCCTTCTTCCCCTCCTTCCCAGTCCCCCAAAAAGGCATGTGTAGGCTTCGCATGGTAGCCATTAGGAGTGTCGATTTCTAGGCAGCAGGAGGTGGGTAGCTGGAATCCACCCACCAAATAATTAGCCCCTAGGAAAACTGAGGGCAGAAAGCATTCTCTTGCATGAGAAGCTGCCGGTGCCTAGTTCCCACCAGACTAATAAGGATGCTAAGTGTCAGGAATTTATTGGACAGAATACAGCATAATCTCACATAGACTATAAAGAGGGACAAAAAAGAATTAGAAGGGAAGCAAGAAAAGTCAATGCAGTTTTTTAAAACTTCCCTTAAAGAGCAAACCTACAGACACATGGCCACCTTCCCTCACCCAGCACTGCCCTCGGCCCTGGCACGGGCCTGGCAGCCGGGCAGGGCGGTTCTGGCTATGACAGACCTGGCCATGGTTTGGGCTCTGTGACTTGTTCTTCGAATTGTCTTCCCTGGGTCCCCCTGTCCCTTTTCCAACAGGTGGCAAAGCTAACGTGGGTCCCTTCTCTTGTCAGGACACTATTGAGGACAAGCTCGACACCAAGCACTACCCGTATATCTCTACCCGCTCCTCTGCCTCCTTCAGCACCACAGCTGTCAGGTAGGCCGGAGCCCCTGAGCGGGGAGGGGGCAGGGAGTGGGGCCCGCTCCGCCTAGATGGCGGCTACTTAGCAGTCCTACAGCCAGGGTGCAGGCCAGGTCCTTACAGTGCCCGCCTTCGAGGTCCCTTCACTCTGGCCTCCCTTCCCCCCGAGACCTGTTCCTTGCTCCTCCTCTGCCGCTGCACCGGAGCCCAGCAGCCCCCTCGTTCTTCCGTGAGCACACGGGGCTCACTTCTGCCTCAGGACCTTCACACTCGTTTTCCCCTCTGCCCGCAACGGTCTGTCTCCGGTGCGTCTGTGCTCTGGCCTCTTACCTCCTTCAGGTCTTTAATCAAGCGTCACCCTTTATGACCTTCCCTAACCACGCTGTTTAAAGTGACGGCGCATCAGTGTGCCCAGCAGCACCGTCCAAATATAGCTCAAAAGTAGAAATGACCCAGATGTCCATCAGCTGGTGGACAGTATTCAAAATGTAGGTTCGTGCAGTGGAAATATATATACTTATATATACAAATAAAAGAAAATGCTCTCACATTGACTAGAAGTCATTCGCAGCTCTGTGACCACCCTAAAAAACTACTGTGTTGCACACTTTAATGAGTGAATTGTATGATACAGGAACTATCACTCAATAAGGGTGTTACAGAAAATAAAAAGATCACCACCTCCCCATGACACTTCCATCTCTCTCCCTGCTTCATCTGTCCCCACAGATGCCGCCACCACAGTGCACTATTTGTGTCTGTCTTGTTTGTGGCCAGCTGCCCCTGAGTAGAATGTCAGCCTCAGGAGGGCAGGGGTTTGTGTCTGACCCTCAGTGTCTAGAACAGCCGGCACTAACAGGCACAGTGTCTTCACTTTTGACGAATGGATTAATCCTAGTTATTAATTAAGAAGGGGATGACTATGTCGTCTGCACAGAGCCATGTGTCTCAGACCCATTCTCGATGGCGGTTTGGGAGCCTGGGGTGTGCCGGGTTTCTGCCATGTGCTGGGGATGCTGGGACATGCAGGGATAGAGTGGCCGGCAGTCTTTTACTGGGTCCTCCACTCTGTGTGTTCTTGGTCACCCAAGGTGCCTGCAAGGCCTGTTTCTCAAAGCTCTTCCTCTCATTCTCCGCTCCTGGGACCATGGGGAACCCTCCCTGCTGTGCTCTCAGATGACAGCGCCCGAGCCCCTCCCTGGGACTCTGCAGCGCCCGCAGGCTCATTTCACCTGCTGGCTCTTCCTGCCTCCTTGTCTGGTGTGGTCCAGGGTCCTCCCTGACCCATGGGCAGCCTGGTCCCTTCCCTGAGATGGCAGGGCACTCGGAGCCAGAGTGCTGCTCTGTGATTCTGACCCAAGAGCTTCTCTTGGCTCCTGAGGACAGTCGGGACGGAGCACGTGAGCATGGAATGGGGGTGTTACCAGCTCCAGGAGGGCGCCCACTAGCGCTGTGTCACATGGAGTTCCCAGCATTCACTTTAGGACACTCGCCTTCACCTCTGCGCCTGCCATCTTCTCTCCTGCCCCTCCTCCTCCTCCTGTCTTCCCTTTGGGGCCTTGTCCTGGGGGCAGAGGCCTGTGTAACATTGGGACCCGCCCCACCCCGCCATGGCAGTGCAGGCCCAGTGTTTGTTGCTGAGTTGGAGTAAAATACAAAATCCCAAGCAGCGCCCCAGGCAGGATGGCAGGCATTGGCAGAAGGTCAGATGATTGCTGGCAGAGAGGGTGACTGTGACGTTCTCTGTGTCGGCCCCCTCGGGCCCCCGGGCCTCCAAGACACGGAAAGGGGCTCTGCCGCTGTCGTGAGTCAGGAAGAAGGGCAAAGGGTTCGCTGTCCAGAGGAGACTGGCTCTCCTCGCTTCATTCTGTGTTTGCCGTTCTCTGAGTCTGGACAAGGTGAAGATCTGTTGAGGAAGCCCAAGGACAGAGGGGTCACCTCCGGGGAGAAGTCCCACCACTGAAATACGTATCTTTCAGGAGGCAGCTCAGTGTCACCTCTTCTGGGAAGCCTTCCCCAGTGGCGCCTGGACAGCGCTCGGTGGCCCTGCCCTGTGTTTGTCCCTGAGCGCAGTCAGGACCTGGTTCCTTCTCCCCGCCCTCCCCCCACTCACTCTGGTTAAGCCACAAGCCTCAGTGCGCCAGGGCTGTGCCAGCCGTGAGCTGGCTTCCTGGTGCCAGAGTGGCCCTGGCCCAGTGGGGCTGTCGGTGCACGTTTGTGCGCTGCAGCCAGGCCTAGACTCTATCGCTGCTCACTGCCAGCGGTCTTCCCCGGACAAGCCGAGAAACACGTACAACCGGGGTCGCCTCCTGGACGAGCACACCGTGCCAGCTGGAGCTATTGAACTTCACGTGTCCAACCGTGAGGCCGACCCGAGCCTGTCTGCGGCCTGCATGCTCCTAAGAGAGTAACTAGGCCACGGCCCAGCGCGCAGAGTGACTCTTCTCCAGGCATCCAGGGCGCTTGGTGTTTTGCACAGTGGTTCATTCACACTTACTACGTGTCAGCTCTGTGCTCAGCGTATACAGAGCGAGTGTGTAAAGGAGTCACAGAGGTTTGAAGTGGTGAGTACGGGAAGTGCAGGCGAACATCATTAGCCTCTCTCTCCCCCTTCCCCCACCTTAGCGCCCGCTACGGGCACTGGCACAAGAACAAGGCCCCGGGGGAGTACCGCAGCGGCCCCCGCCTCATCATTTTCATCCTGGGAGGCGTGAGTCTGAGCGAGATGCGCTGCGCCTACGAGGTGACCCAGGCCAACGGCAAGTGGGAGGTGCTGATAGGTGAGTGGACGCGCTTTCTAGAGGGGAGGGGCTGCTTCACCGCACTGTGACTCCATTCCATGCTTTGGTGTCTCGTTCTATCTCTGACTGTCTGTTGCCACCGCCAGACTCAGCCTGGACCTGTTTGTGGATGGCAAAAGCTAAAGGGGCGAAGCGTTCTTCCCTCCTGTCTGCACTGTCTCTGGACGAGAGGCAGCTGCGTGCGGTGGGAAGTGCCTGAACTCAGACCCCACCGGCCCCAGGCTCACTTTCTGCCTGTCACTGCCCTGCGGGTTGTCTGGAGCACGTGCCCTGCCTCTGCAGGCTGCCACCTCCTTGTCCAACCAGATGGGTTTAAGAACACCCACCTCCAGCCTCCAACTAGGCCTGAGGCAGGACTTGCGAGTGCCCTGGCATCAGCCTGCCGCACAGAGGGGCCGGTGAAGAGAAGGGGCGTTCTGAGCCCGACCTTTACCTCTCGGTCAGAGACGGGCAGATGCTGCCCAACATGTCAACCTGACTGCTGGGCTCTGCTACGGGTTCCCCCTGCCTGGTCCTCCTACTTCCTGGGTCAGTCACCCCCTTTCCCAGAGGACACTGGCCGACTGTAAGAGCTGACACCACAGCAGGCGGTTTCCCTCCTTTTTCATGCCCCTAGGAGCTTCCACAGTCTCTGGGGCTGGAAGAGAAAGAGTCAGCTGGGGAAAGCCTCGCTTTCTCCAGATGTTTTCCTCTTTGTCCCACCTTTCCTGTAATAAAAGGGAGTAGCGCTTGCCTGGGCACCTCTTGACCATAATTGGCAAAAGGCTGTGGGCACATACCGCCCTGGTGGGCCCGCCCTTCCCCTGACCTCGGTGAGACGGGTCAGTTTTGTGCCTCCGCTTCGGAGTGGCCAAGTCACAGTGCCCCCGAGGCTCTCAGAGGAAGCAGGTTCTGCCGGCCAGTCCCTGTGGCCATTGCTGGGTGTCTCCAAGATGGACCTGGCACTGTCCACGCCTCCTAGATGCCACCACTCAGTGGGGAGACAGATGCCCTTCTTCCCTTCCCCTCTCCCTGAAGCTTCCCGTCTGGCCGCCATTCCCCCCTACCGTGTCTCCCTCTTTGTTACGGAGGCCCCAGGACGAAGCTCTCTGTGTTCACTGCTCGCATACGTGTTGCATGTGCGTGTTGCATAACCCTCAGCCCAGACACAGCTGGGCAGAAGCTGTCAGAGCTGGGCCTGGGGGCAAACCTCCTGCTTCAGCTTCGGCCCTGACCTGAGGTTCCCTGCTGGGAGGTGGGAACCTGGAGGGGGGAAGGGGACCCACAGATTCACGGAGGGCCTGGCTCCGACAGCTGACGTCCGCTGGGTGGCCTCGCCTGCTTTGTGCACGCCAGCTGTCCTCGCCGTGCGCGTGCATGTGTGTGCGTGTGCATGGGCGCGTGTGAGCACCTTGCTTTCTCACACCTCATTGGCTGCATAGAACGTAGGCCTGACTTGGCATGTTCCTGTAACGTACCTGTGTTCAAGCAGTCAGCTGGCCTCTGTTCTCCCGCAGGTTCTACTCATATTCTTACTCCCACCAAATTTCTCATGGACCTGAGACACCCCGACTTCAGGGAGTCCTCTAGGGTATCTTTTGAGGATCAGGCTCCAACAATGGAGTGAGAGCCAAAGAAACAAAGTAAAAGCAGCTTATTACAGAAAAGAAACCCTTCCACTCTGAAGGGTTTTCTTTGACTATTCCGTCACTCTTTCTTATTTTTTCCTTTTTAGTTTATTATTTATTTGATTTTTCTTTAACAAGAAAATGCTTGCAGTTCTTAACTCCGATTGAAAATGTGTCCGATGCAGCCTTCACACACCCGGCCGCGGGAGCCTGCAGGCCCCAGCTTGCCAGCTCCTTCATGCCTTAGTTACCTGCTGCTCAGTCCGACAGCACAGCCCACTGGGTTTTACCCTGAACGTGAGAATAACCGCCGTGAGCAGAGGGGGCTGGGAGTTGAGGGATGCCAGAGGTCCGGCGCCTGAGCCTGCTGGCTCGGGGTGAGTGTGTGGGCACCAGGAAGAGAGCACGCTGCGTCCTGGTTGGGACGTGATGTGGGCACTTTGAGAAGGAGGCCAGCAGGTGTTCAAGGGATGGTCATGTCCAAGAAGGCAGAACTCCAGTGGAGATGCCTGTGGACCCTGATCACAGGGAGGGCTCAAAGGAGAGCATCAGAATAGACTCTAGTCGGTAGTAGTTAGATCGCAAGTGCCTCCTTCCAGGGACAGGCACTTATCCCGAGGAACAATGTCTAAGGGGTTAAGAGGCCACAAGCCACCGTGTCCTTGGTGAACTCCAGCCATCCGTGGGAGGAGCCCATGTCTCACGTTCCTCTGGAGCAAACTGCTCTTACTAGTCATTTGCTTTTTCAGTAATTGCTTTTATTTTAATTCTCCTGTGATCCTTCCAAGAATCAGTAATCACACCCTCTGCTCCCCCTGAAGCCTCCTGGTACGATCTGAGAGCCTTTGGGGAGGAGTCTCTGCTCTTTAAAGAGTGCATTCTCTCTCCCACCACACTGCCCCTCATCTCGGTTAACCCAGAGCCGGCTGTCCGTGGGTAGGTTATCCAGATTTTGTTCCTGCCCTCGCTCCCTCCTCCTTCCCTCCTTCATGTGTGCTGGGAACCTCCTCTGATGAGCTTCAGTGGCAGATCGACACAGAACCCCACTGTGACATCAGCCGGGCCTCAGCTTCGTTGCCCACTCTGTGAGGAGGCCCCATTCTGTGTGCCTGACTTCACATGCTCCATCCACAATGGAGCCTGAAAACGCCCCTTCCCCTTGGGCTGAGGTGTGTCCTGGTGGATCTCAGAATGTGAGTCACCCGGGAAGAGTGGGAATTCAAAGTGTAGAACACAGTGAGGCTGGAGGGTCACAGGGTCCCCAGGCTTCCCCCAAGCTCTGCACTTCAGTAATCAGGTTGGTGGCCCGACCGTGCAGCGCTGCCACTCTCACATACTCCCTGGGGACCTCCGAGGAAGGGTCCTTGGCTGGGAGGCACAAAGGGGCTTGTACATAGGAAGGGAGTGTGTTCGTCCACAAAGGACTCGCTCTAGAGGTCAGACCGGTTACCTCCTTCTCTTTCCTTCCTGGGCAGGGGCTCCCCTGGGCAGCAGAGAGGCGAGGAGTAGCAAGTGGCTGTGAGCTAGGACACGGGCGGCTGCAGGCCCGGGGCCCCCCGTCCTGCCCAGGCTGCCTGCCTTCCCAAAGAGAGCCGAGCCGGTGCACAGTGAATAGAAATGGTCGTTGTTGGGAGCACCTTGGTGGGCTGGTAATCAGAGCCGTCTGCTTCTGCGTGCAGGTGGCAGGCGGGCGGGTGGCACTCAGCCCGACATGTACTTGAAGACTCAGAAGGACAGATACTGAGTCGAGGCGGCTGCAATGGCAGGCCACTTGCAGGGTCTGAAAGAATCACAAGCCCAGACCCCCAGGGCTCCTGCTAGGCCTCACTCTGGGCTCCCTGCTTCAGAGGAAGCCTCTCCTTTGCAGACTGGTTTCCTTTGTTTTAGGCTCGATCAGCAGAGAGGGTCTCCGCTGCCATCAGAGCAAAGGGAGTACAAAGAGACTCTGGTTGTTCATTTGTGGCTTCTGAAAAGCTTTGTTGGATTTTAGAGAGTTCAGGTAAGAAAAAGCGAGGCCCAGGGCCATGATACCAGGGAGGTCAGAAAGCAGATTAAAATCTGACTTCTGCCCTTCCATTTGATTGTCCAGGTGACCACAGGCTAGGACTGTGCCGAAAACTGGCGAGCGGGGTGGTCCCCTCCCACACACTCATATTTGCAGTAATGTAGCTTCCGAGACAAGATGAGTTTTCTTGCTCAGCAGTGAACGAGTGTCCCCCACGGGCCCCATGCACGGGTGCTAGTGCGTGGCTCTGTTTCTCCTGGAGCTGAGGCCAGCCCCCCAGGTCTGGGTTAGAGGGCAGGTGCCACAGCCCCCCCTTGAAACCCCGCTAATCACTCATCTCTTCAGACTCTCTAAAAGTGAAACCTGTTCATTAGAGCTTCACCTCTGCGCTCTGGGTGATGTTGTGAAAGTACATATTGTTAGGGACTTCCAGAGGCTGTCAGAGGTCACGAAAGAGGCTGAGAGGCGGGTGAGCACTGGTGTGCACTCGGCACTTACACTGGGGAGGAGGGTTTTCGTTCTCTACACCGAATATTTTGCCTTATTCCGGACTGGGGCCAGACAGGTTTCATATTTCAGGGGGACGGAGATCGGAATCTGAATTCAGAGCCTGCCCATTGCCATCTGCAGACAGCCTTTGACTCCCTTCAGGAGTAGTAGGCAGATGATGGGTAGGGCCACAGAAACGGGTGTGCTTCGGGGGAAAGGAGTGTTGTAATAACACCCAGGGACGCACTGCTGACCCTCGTGTCGCATCTGCAGAGGGAGCCGCAGGCGTGCAGAGTAACGAGTCAGTTTCAGAGCTCAGGAATGTCACGCTCGCTCAGTGGGTAGAAAGAAGCAGTGACAGGTGTCTGGGGCTTGAACTGCAGAAGACGCACTGTTGGCTGAAACCCCTCACGCTAGGGAAGGCCTGACAAGCTTTCTGCTGGTTTGGACTGACCAGGAAGGTCCAAGGCCTGTGGCCTCCGCAGTCACGGGCCAGCTGGGCCAGTAGTGGCCAAAGGTATAGGGACCCTGGTATGTGGATCATGCCCCACAAGCCAGCCAAAGCCTTGCCTTCTTTGCCTGCCCTCCGGGTGGAAATCTGGCATCCCGAGGTCTCTGTGCCCCTCCTCCCATGAAGGCCGCTCCCTTGCTCGCATCTCCAGGGAGGCACATTTTCAAGTACGGATGTCTTTTGTTCAGTTCTCCGCCACCGGGACCTCTTTCTTTGAAGCCCGCCGCTGCGTGTGTGCGGGCCTCACGCATACATGCACACAAGTTGCTTCTGTTCTGTTTGAGTGAGTCCATGTCCAACCCACATGGTCCATGCATCTTTCTTTACTGCACTTACTAGATCTCTCTCTCCTTACGAAAAAGGACTTCATTTATTTTTATTTTTTATTTTTGCAGTAGAAGTATATCTAATTCCATTAGCCTAAATTTTTGCAAGCATTTCTAATCTCTTACAATGCATGGTCTCTGCAAGGTAAGGCCTCAGGTACCCTGGCCCCCTCCCTTTCACACCTGAGGTCCCACCCACCGGCAGTGCCAGCCAGCTGGCTCCAGAGGTCAGTGACTTCCCCCAGGGTGTTCTGCCCACGGACTTTCTCCCTACCAAGCACCACTCCACACGCAGGCCCCTCATAACCCTGCCCGCCCTCAACCTTGTCCCCTGCCCTGTGGTATGAAATTCCTCTCCCTGCTTCACCTTGAGTTCACAATGCAGCTGCCCTGTCCCCTGTCCCCTGGCAGATGGCGCTGATCCCTACGCGAGGGGCACGCTCCTTCCCTGGTACAGCCTGGGGTCTTGCCTGAGCCGGAGGCTGTTTTGTTTACTGCAGCCCCCAAATGTCTCCCAGGCCTACGGTGGCTTGGCCCCAAGCCCCAACTCCCAGCCCCCTCCTTGCTTCCACTGACCAAGACCTGGGTGGGGTTGGGGAGTGGGTACACATCTGGGAATCCAGAGGAGCGGGGAAGGACAAAGTGTGCCAAACCAGAGCCAGTGGGCTCACTGTCTTTTCTGCCTTCCCCAGGATCCACGCACATTCTCACCCCACAGAAACTTCTGGACACGCTGAAGAAACTGAATAAAACAGATGAAGAAATAAGCAGTTAAAAAAATAAGCCGCCCCTTCCAAAAGCGACCCCTCCTCCCCCAGCGCTCCGCAGCCCCTGCTGCCCTCCACCTCGGTTACTTTGCTGACCCCCTCTCCCTCCCTTCCTCCCGCTCTGCACGCCCTGGCCAGCGCTGTTGCCGCTGAGTTCTCGTGTTTAATGATGCCCTCTTATTGTCTGAAACAAAAGAAAATAATGCATTGTGTTTTTAAAGAGACTCTCTTCTATATGCACCCTACAAGGAGAAGCCCGTGTGTAAGGGGCGCACTGCTGGAGCAGTTTTGGAACTGTCTAGAATGAATGGACGCCTTCTCCCCACTAGTTAGAATTCCATGACCTTGTACATAACCCGGTGCGACTTGTGCAAATTGCTTGAGTATGGGATGGTAGATGCTTGGGTGTTTTTAAAAGCCTGTCTTGGGTGGTTTCTGTTCTTTCTGGGACTCGGATGTCTGTGCCGGGAGTATCGCAAACTGAGGATGGATCTGCTCGCCCCAGTTCCTGCCCCTCGGTGCCCGCTCCTCATCCACTTGAGCTGGGCAGCGAAGCTGAGGCGGCATCTCTGGGGGCTGGAGCCAGAACCGACCTCTTTGCTTTCCCCAGTGGCTCGTGCCCTGGTGCCGTGACTGTGGGCGGGGGCCAGATGTCCAGGTGAAGTCAGGCTGCATGCCAGCAGGCGTTCTGCCTGTCACGGCACCCTCCCTGGCCCGTGTCCCCAGTGCTGGGGTCCTGAGGAGAGACATCTGCAGTCTAAGGCACCATGCTCAGACAAGTGATGCGCAGGCTCCCGCTGGGGACCTCGTCTCCTGGAGAAGTGGTCAGACCTGATCTTTTTGACCAGAGCGGGGTCAGCCTGGGTAGAGCTCAGAGCTCAGGAAGGGACGGGAACAGAGTGGGTCCTGCAGGCGGCTGGTCAGTGGGCCTTTCCCGTAGAGACGGCCCGCCCCCAAGACGCCAGACAGCCGGAAGGATAGCCCATGGGGTTTAGACAGACTTTTTCCCTGCTCAGATTATCCTCAGTTTAAGATACTTCCTAATATTTTATTTTTTGTAACGCGGGGTCATGTGTCATTGTGCTTGTAAGAGAAAACGATCATTTTATTCTCTGTATAAAAACTTAGCTGTATAAAACTTAGCTCTGATGCAAAAATTAAAGAAGCAAATGCAGGCAGGATGTCTAGTCATCCTCAAGACTCAGCAGCTCCCGTCCGCCAGCGAGCGCGCCCTCTGTTCTGCTGCTGTTGTCATGAAATATAATGACAGTGGAAGTCACAAAAATGTCCCCTGTCCAGCCCCCTGCCACCCTTTAACTCCTGCAGACCGTGTGTATATTACTGTCTCGTGACGTCGTTGCAAACGTGATGTGTGCTAGTTCCACGCGCCCCTGCTCTCCCGTCAGAACACACCCACCACCCCCCCCCAATAGGTGCATTGTGGTGTTCTCTCCTCAAGGCTTTGAACCCTGTCCCCTAGGCACTCAGGCCGGTTCCAGGTCTGTCCCGCCCCCTCAGACAGCTCACTTCCTTAGGACAGAACCGTCAGGTGGTTTTCTCACCGTGTGGGCTTGTTTGCTCCCCCCCCGCCCCCCCTCCAGCAGCGCTCATGCTTCAGGACCTCGTTTGTCAAACACGTTGGTTTTCCTTTCCTTGTTATTTATATAAAATAATTTATCAAAAGGATATTTTAAAAAAGCTAGTCTGTCTTGAAACTTGTTTACCTTGAACTTATCTGAATCTCAGTGTTTGAAAGTATCGAAGCACAAACATGTATCATCTCTGTACTGTTCTGTACGAAAGCACTCAGTCTAACGAATAAACACATCGGCACCCACTCCGTGCCCCAGCGACTCCACTGGCTTTACTGCGGCGGGCAGAAGGAGAAAGGCTTTTGCAGTGGTCCCTGGCAGCGGAGTCCAGCCACCCCGGCCCTGGCTTGGACTCTTCTGGACCCGGGTGACTGTTACTTGCATTGAGATCTACAGGTGTCTCACATTTGGGGGCACACCGTGAAGCTTGTCTTGGGCCCTGGCAACAACAGGACACAGCCTGTGGATGAGGTAGTTCTTCCCTCACCGATCCTCCCAGTTGAGAATGTCTCTAGCTTAGAGCCCGCAGGGCTCTGCCTTTGCAGATGCTCCCTACTCGAGCATGCGGGGACAGTCTATTTAGGGCGTGTGATGAGTCTCCTCGTCAGTGTTACTGCTCCCTTCTGCTCCTGACGGCACGCCATCTAGCCTTCTGACGAACTTCCTTCCAGTGGTGCCTGTCCTGCTGGTCTCGAAGGCCGTTTGTGACATGGGGCAACTGCAAGGGGTTTGGCCCGGCTTGGGCAGTAGACCGCTACGGTAGGGCTGGGTCACACTGGGAACCCGCTAGAATACCAGGCGCAGGGAAGTGTGGTGCTTCGCAGGGACTCTTCCTTGGTCTCCCGTCACTCTCATTCAAACCCTGTCTCCTTCACAGCAACACAAAATCCAACAAGTCAGGGCCAGTCGGTGGAAGCTGCATGTCCGCAAGTCGGTGGTTGTCTAGTCGGACCTGCCTTAAGGAAGGTAATGGTGACGGCGACCACTTATTGAGCCGCTGCTCCGTGTCAGGCCCCTCATGTACCTTGTCTGTTGGGTGGGCCCCTTCCATGTTGCGGATGAGGAAGCAGGGCTCAGAGAGGGGCAGTTGCTCACGAAGCTCACTCCCGCTGGGGAGCCTCAGACACTCATTGTCTTGTATCCCTAGTTGCTTCACTGGTGACCAAAACGCCTTGGAATGAGGTCCAAGATCAGAATTTTTAAATTCTAAATGGTCCTACATTGGGCTCACAATAAAGTAAAATGAACAGTGTCCCTTAGTCCCAGGGCCTGTACCCTGGCTCTGTCCATTCCAGCCCCCACCCCGTTCCACCCAGTGGCAAACATGGCTGGCCCTTGTTATGCTCCTTCCAGAAGTCCTGGTTCTCCGGTTACACAGCTCAGGAGGAGCCTGCAAGTCATTCCTCCAAAAAGCCCTCAGTGGGGTCAACATTCTTCCAAGAGGAGAGGGTTCCGAAACAAAGCAAAGCAGGTAGCGCTGAATCCATAAGGCGCAGTTCCAAACCAAGACAGGTCTGCGAGCTGCAGCCAGCCACTTTGCCTTTCCGGGAGCCCAGGTCCAGGCTGGGGGTCTCAGCCAGACCCTGCTGAGGGGCCGGTACACCCCCCTTGGTGTGACAGCAGACATTCATTCCTGGGAGGCAAAAGGGCAGAGTGACGAGGAGCACAGAGCTTGGCATCAGGCAAGCCTGGCTCAAATCCACAGGACCTTGCTGAGGAACTTTGTCCCCTCCTGTGGGAGATGCCTGTGGAGGGGTGGTGCTGAGCTGAAAGATAGTTTTGCCAGATATAGAATTCTTGGTTGACAGTTTCTCTTTCAGCATTTTCTCATTCTACTGCCGCCGGCCTCCATGGTTTCTCACGAAAGGTCAGCTGTTAATTTTGAGGAGCCATCGCATGTGATGAATAGTTCCTCTATTGCTGCTTTCAAGATTCTTTCGTCTTTGACTTTCTACAGTTCGACTATGATATGTCTAGGTGTGAATCTCCTTGAGTTCATTCAACTTGGAGTCCATTGAGCTTTCTGGATGTGCTTGGTGTTCACCAACCTGGAAGCTCCCCAAACCCCGTGTTTAGCAGTTGTTACGAAGTTTTCACCAGGCAGGACGGTTGATTAAATCATTGGTGGCTGATCATGGAAATCAACCTCCACCTCTTCTCTCCCCAGAGGTTCAGGGTGGGGCTGGGGTAGGGCTGGGGTCTGTTGAAAGTTCTAACCCTCTGATGATGTACTTGGTCTTTCTGATGAGCAGCCCCCATTCTGAAGCTGTTTCCAACCCAGGAATCACCTCATTCACATAAATTCAAGTGTGGTCCAAAAGGGGCTTGTTATAAATAACAAAAGACGGGAAAGTTTTCAAGAGCTCTGTGCCAGGAACCTGGGGGCAAATATATGTATATTTGTGGTATATATATATATATATATATATATATATATATATATATATATATCTCTCACAGCAGATAAGAGTGGGTCATCACTCAAATACTACACTCATTCTTAGGGAGATTTAGATTTTCTTGAATGAATGTGTTTCTATTTCCTGTATACTCTCAGAACAATTTCCAGACACTTTAAATCAGTTTCTTTAAGAAAAAACCTTCACCACTGAAATTGTTGTTTTGCTGAAGGGAGGGTGGATCAAGGTCCTTCCTATGCTATTTGGTAATTTCCTCCATGTGTGGTCTTAGTCAGTAAGCAGATGTTTACTGAGTGTCTACTATGTGCCAACTTTCATCCTAGGCACTGGGGATGCGGCCAGAAACGATACAGACTGGGCCTTGTGAGCTCACACTAGTGGGAGGTGCAGTCTCTCTCTCTCACACACACACACACACACACACACACACACACACTCGATAGATGCATCTGTCAGGCTGTGTGTTCCACAGAGGCAGGCAAGGTGTCCGGCATGTGTAATGATGCCCGCTCCGCCCCGCCACCGTCAGCCTCAGGCCTAGGCTTCCTTCCCTCCAGGGCCTCCCAGAGCTGGTGGTGCCCCAGCCTACCAGCCACTGTGTGCGCGTCACTGCACCTCTCAGAAGACTCAGATCACAGAGCCTGGCAGCCCCAGCAGCTCTGAGCCCACCTCCACCAGTCCCCAGCGTGGGACACAGAAGACGGTTGGAGAAGCAGCAGTGAGAGGGTGTCACTGGGGAAGGTGATGATGACCTGTGGCCCCAGCAGAGGGAGCTATGGGGAGACTCCAAACTCCAGAGAGGGGTATCCTTCAACCTGGAGCACCCCCTTCCACCCTCCCACCACCAAGAAGGCTGGCCAGGAAGCCCACGTGGTCACTCTTGCCATGTGACTGCGGCCACATGTATAAACCTCACCCCTCAGGAGCCATCCCCGTGCCAACAGGAGGGAGTGCAGTTCCCAGGGCTGACGGCTTCTGTGGGCTCCTGGCAGCCTAAGGGGCTGCTGACCGTTCTGCCCATCGGGCTGGGCACTCAGAGCTACCCAGGAGGCACGAGGAGGGAGAGGACAGCTGGCCAGGGCCAGGCACCATGGGGGTCCTTTGCCTGGGCTGGGCTCCTGTGGGGGAGCCACCCAGGTCAGGGAGGAGCAATGTCCTACTGGAGGCAGGGGCCGAAGTCTTGGGCACTGGGTCAGGCCTCTCTCCCCTGGGACAGTAACACGAGCCCCCTTCTAACCACCCACCACCCCAACCTGCCTCACTGCCAGAAGTAAACACCCACCTCCCATTCCTGGCCCCTCCCTGTCCCCAGGCACCCACTGCAAGGGTCTCACTGTCCACGAGATCTAGTCGCACAGACCAACCCCAGATGCTGAAGGAATCCCACGCCCCGCCTCATCCAGCCCTCAGACTTTCAGGTGGACTGCCTCATTCCTGCCAAATGCAGGGCCCTAGGACAGCAGGGAGGGACCTGCCACTGTCCCGGGAAGTGCCTGGGTCACAAGCACGGGGTGAAGAGTGGTTTTTCCATTGCAGCCCCCCACGCCAAAGCTACAGAGCAGGCCTTTGTTTGCCAGGGTCTGCGTGGGGCAAATGGGACACTTTCACAGGGCCTTGGAGAAGACTGAGCCAGCCTCTGGACAGGGACGTCCTGGGACCCCAGTGTGGAGGCCTCCCATATAAAACATCTATTTTGAGCATTTGAGAGCTTGCTCCCTAGCATGTCATCAGTTTGGCTCAAATAAAAAAAAAACAACAACACAATAAACATCTATTTCTTCCCATACTGCCACCCCAACCCACTTTGGGGGAACCCAATGATTCTGTGCTGCCCCATTACCAGAGAATTCAGGTGGTCTGAGGGGCTCCTTGATCTGGGGGCCAGGTGACCAGCCTCCTCTGGTCCTGGGGAGCTCTGGGCACAAAGGGGCCAGGGTGGTGATTTCTAGGGCTCGGACCCACTGTAATATTCCCACATGACTTACTACCACCTGGGGGGGAAAGGGCTCATCCCAGAGCCCAAAAGAGTGCACTGAGCACCTGGCATCCTTGTCTCTGAGACGCCCGGCCTAGGGCCTCTTTGGAGATGCCTTAGGAGATGTCAGCCTTGGAGGTGGAGGCCGCTCGCCATGCCAGCCTTGCCAGAAAGAGGGCAGGGCCCCTTTAAGCCTTGCTTCACTCCCTCAGTCTGTTGCTATGTATAAGACCAACTTCCTTAGCAACCACCTGGCCTCTTAAAGGAGCCCTGGAGTAGTGGTGGCCACCAGCCATGGCTCCGAAAAAGAAGGCAAACAAGGGGGCCAAGGAGCCCGAGGTCAAGAAGAAGAAAGGTGCCAAGAAGGATCCTGCTGTGACCACGGACCCGACTTTAATCGAGGAGCTCCGGAAGTTCTACCACATCCAGATCCGAGACCTGGAGGACCGGCTAGCTCGGTGGGTGGACAGGCAAGGGGTGAGGGCTGGTCCCGCTTTGTCAGAAGCTCAGCCCAGGGCCGGCCATTGTGCCAGCTGGGCCAGGGGTGAGGGGTTTCTCTAACTCTTCCAGACATGTTCATGTGCCCATTTCTCTTATTTTCGAACTCAGTTTCCTCCCAGTTAACAATACACTAGCTACTGTATTTTGCCGTGTATAATGCATGCCCACGTTTTGGGCCCAAACTTTCAGGAAAAAAAGTCTTTTGTTTTAATTTTTTAATTCAATTATTTATTTATTTATATTTAGAAACAAAACCGATTATCGTATTCCAGGATATTATTTTGTATACAGATACTGTTACTGCTTTCTAGAGTTACACTTTTAACGTATAAGCATAAATAAAATAATTTAAAACATTTATATAGCCCTCGCTAGTGTGGCTCGGTGGATTGAGTGCCAGCCTGTGAACCAGAGGGTCGTTGGTTCGATTCCCAGTCAGAGCACATGCCTGGGTTGCGGGCCAGGTCCCCAGTGGGGGGCGCACAAGAGGCAACCACACATTGCTGTTTCTTCCCCTCTCCCCCTTCCTTCCCCTCTAAAAATAAATAAAATCTTTTAAAAAATTTTATATAGATATGGAATTAGTACCACTGATATATAATATGCATCCTTATTTTTCCCTCAAAAATTTGGGCAAAAACTGTGCATTTTACACAACAAAATACAGTAAGTCTCAGGGTGCCGCTTAAAAGACACACCGCTTTGGTGGTGAGTAGGCAGTGGTTCTTGCCCACGTGTTGCAGATACAGCTAACGTGGAGTCATTCCTGTACGCCAGGTGGGTCCTGTGCTCTTCGTCACGTTGTCCTTGAAACAGAGCCCCGAACATCATCCCCATGGCTCAGGTGGAGGAACCGGGGCTCAGGGAAGGGAAGTCACCTTCAAGAGGAAGAGGTCCCAGCATGGGAGCCCTGGCCCCGATTTCTGTGCACCAGGCTGCTTCCTTGCCCACAAAGCAGGCCGTTCTTCTTGGTGCCCTGCACAGCCGTGTATGCGGTAGCCCTTCAGAAGGTGGTGGCTGGGTCAATGGTGAAGTAAAACATCCTTCCAAATAATTTCTACCAATGATTCCATTGGAAGCCAGTAAGTCAGTTACGTGATACTCTTAATGCACAAGCTTCCTGCAGGCTGAGACACCAGGTTGATGTATTTGGGGAAAACACATTTGGGAGAGTGATTGGGTACTTACTACTTGCCAAGCCCCTCTGCCAGGCCCGAGAATACAGTGGTGAAGGGGGTCAGGGATCTGCCAGGTGAAGACAGACATGTCAGCTCTCGGCTGCCCAGTGGGACGAGGGCCAACCTACTGAAGGGCACCAAAGAGACAGTCACAAATATGACTCAGGGCCAAGAGGACTCCACGGAGGAGGTCACCCTCAGTGGACAAGGGTTAGGAAGACAGCAGGTGTGAAGGCTTGGGGCTGCAAGGGCACAGGTGTTGGGGAGAGCACAGGACTGGCCACCTGCAGCCATAAGCATTGTGGGTGAGCCTTGACTTTGGGGTCAGATTGACTTCAGTGCAAGTTCTGGTTTTGCCATTTACTGACGAGGAGTTTCCTCATCTATAAAACGGGTCTCATCGTCATAGTACCTATTTCCTTATGGATTGTTTTGAGAATTTAACAAATACACACTGAATACCTACTATGTACCAGGCACTGTCCTAGGTACAGGGGACACAGCTGTTGAGTCCCAGAGACGAAGGCCCTGCCCTCACAGAAGTTACATTCTGATGGCGTGGTGAACGTGAAGCACTGAGCAGACCCTGGCTGTGGTCATGAGTGCAGATCAGGGAGAGACAAGGCTGGATTCCGACTGGGAGGAACTTCACATGCCTCTCTGTGGGAGGGCCCTGAGGAGCGTGGCCCAGGTGCAGAGCCCTGGCTTGCCCAGCCCCTGGAGCTCTGCCCTGCCCTCGACACAGGTACCAGCGGAAGTGGGATGAGCTGGCCGTGCAGGACAAGCTGTTCCACCAGGAGTTCGAGCAGCTGGCCAACAACAAAAAGGAGATTGTGGCCTTCCTCAAGCGCACGCTCAACCAGCGGGTGGATGAGATCGCCGACCTCAACGAGCAGCTCCAAAGCCTGCAGCTGGCCAAGGAGATAGAGAAGGATGCCTTCGAGGCACAGCTAGCCCAGGTGCGCCATGAGTTCCAGGAGACCAAGGACCAGCTCACCTCGGAGAACATCGTCATTGGTGAGGGGCTTGAGGGCACGTGCCATAGTGGCAGGGAGCCCAAGACTCTGGCCCTCTGAGCTCAAGTCCTGGCACTACTGCTATCTCTGTGGCCTTGGGCAAGCACCTCTCAGACTGTTTTCCCACCTGGGAAGCGGGGATCATACATCTACCTGGAACAGCAGCCACGTGCCTCTTTCAACACGTTATTTTCCATAACTGTCCCGGCAATCCTATGGGGCAGGGAATACCACCTCCCCCATTGTGTAGGTAAGGGAGCACCTTACGGTGAAGTGTCTTGGCCAAGGTCACCCAGATGGCAAGGGTTGTTCTGAGGCTTAATGACAGCATGAGTGCCTGGCCCGGAGAAGGTGTTCAAGTTGAACTAGCTGTTGTCAGTTGCTCTCATGAGAGGGGAGTGGAAGACAATGTCCAGGAAGTGGAACCCAAACAAGACTTACTAAGATTAGTGGAGGGGACCATGTGCTTTCCAGACTAAGGCAGTAACTGGGTGTGGGGGCAGGGGTCCAGCCCCACTGGACCAGAAACCACAGGGTGGTGAGAGGAAGTGGGGAGGGAGGAGCATGGCCCCAGGCCCTCGCCGCCCTGGGGACCTGCGCTGCCAGGCAGCCCCTCACCAGGCCTGTGCCCTGCGGGGGGGCGGGCAGCGGGGAAGCTGGCGGCCCTGGAGGAGTTCCGGCTGCAGAAAGAGGAGCTCACAGAGAAGTTCACGTTGCTGGAGGACCAGCTGCAGAAGCAGGAGAAAGAATTCAAGGAACATGTGTACAATCTGGAGAAGAAGTCGGTGCTGGACAAGGACAGGTGGGCGGGCCAAGTGCTGGAGGCCTTCATCCGTGGGGCCAGGCACAGCCCAGTCCTCAGCCCTGTTTGCCTCAGCTCCTAATGGGGGGAGGGCTGCACTAGCTCCTTGACTCCTCACCCTGTGCTCCTCGAAATCCTGGCTGGTTTGTGGAGGGTGGGAGAAAATAACCAAGCTCCCCCGCTCCAGTCCTCACGCCGGCATTAGAGAATGTCCTGAATGTCCTTTTGCCTTGTTTTGTGACTTACATCATGTTTATTTCATAGGTAATACATTGATTCGGTTACACTTCCAAAGGTACCAGGGCCTACAGCCAGAAGCCTGCTGCCCACAGCCTGCCCCCCCACCCCGGGGGAAGAGCAGAGGTGGCCCTAAGCACTCTGGGAACCACCGCATGGGAATGGGGTGCCTGAGGTCTGCGCCCACTCGGCCCGACCCCCTTCGCTCCTGCCCACCTGACTAGAGTGAAAAAGGAAGTCATTCAGCGTCTGAACATGGTAGCCACTGAGTTCCGCAAGGTGGCCACCGACCGGATGTGGGACACGACGAAGCGGGCCATCCTGGAGAACAACACTGTGACCCTGCAGCTGTCCAAGGTCTCCAGGCACAGCATGAGGCTGCTGCAGGAGAACGACGAGCTCAAGGGTGCCCAGGACAAGATGTCCAAACAGCTGCAGCTGCTGGAGGACGTCGTGAAGGCCATGGCCGCGCACCGCAGAGACTACCGGAAGGTGTGCCACCAGGCCCTCACCTCACGGTGTTTGGCACCTGAAACGGGGGGGTGGGGGGGGACTCTAGGGGCCCTGCCCTCTCAGTGGAGGCTCCGGGGTGCTGGCCCCAGCTCGAGTTTTTCTTTATTTGGTTTAAAGCCCCGTAACATGTTGAAGTGGAACTCACTCCTGGAGAGCTGGGGGCTCTGCCCAGCTGCTGCCCAGAGAGGTGGCCTCTCTATGCAATGGGGTAAACCCCGGCTGAGTCTGGAGCTGGGGGAGCAGGGCCGGCTGCAGGCCCACAGTGGGCCCAGGGCATGACCACCTGTACGCACCCCCAGGTTGTCCTCGGGCTGACCCAGAAGTGCCAAAAGGAGCAGCAGGGCAGAGAGGAGGCTGAGCAGCTGCGCCTCCTGCTGAGCCAACTGGAGCAGAAGCTCCTGCATCTGCAGAAGGACAAGGAGACACTGAGGTGTGGCCCGCAGAGGGGCGAGCAGTGGGAGCAGGCAGGAGCCCACCTCTTCACAGCCACGTGACACAGGCCCCGTGACTTCACCTCTCTAGAGGGGCCTTGAGGCTTCCTCTGTCAAATGGGCTGAGGCTTGGGGCTGGATGAGGGTCCCTGTGGGCTAAAGAGCAATGTCAGGGCCCATCACCCTGGATCCGGGAGGTCACCAACTCATCTGGTCTGGGACCAGGAGCCAGAGAGACCAGCTGAACCTGCAGCTGGAATGGCAGCAGGCCGAGGTGCAGCAGCTGCAGCAGGAGCTGACCAAAGAGCGGAAGGTTCGGGCAAGCCTGGAGATGGCCCTGAGCCAGGCCACCGCCTTCCTACAGGACATCCTGCAGGTGAACGAGAAGTGGGTGAAAGTCGGGGGTGGGGAGCAGTAGGCTGAAGACAGGGGCTGCTTGGAGGTACCTGGGCCACGAGGAGGAGCCCTGGCCAGGGCCAGAGGCCCCAACGTTCCCCTGAGAGACTCTTGGCAAGTCTGTCCTTTTCTGATTCTGCAATTCAAAGATCCCTTCAAGGTCTTAAAGAACTGGATGGAGTCCCTCTCAGAGGCCCTGGAAGGCCATGAACCTCAGTCTTCCCATTTGGAGAAGGGGTACCCCACCATAGCCAGGGAACACTGTGGAAACAGGCACTGGGGTTGGAGTTACCTGAGGTAGGTGTTGGGGACACAGTGAGCCTGACCCCCTTGGGCCCGCCCTGACCCCTACCAGCAGAGGCGACCAGAGGAAGAGGATGGCAACTTTGATGTAGGGTACCACCTGCAGCACAGGCAGATGCTACAGCAGCTGCTGGCCTTGCTCGGCTCAGCCATTGCCCTAAGGCCCCAAAAGGAAAGCGAGTCCCGTGGCCCCAAGGAGAGGTGAGTGACTTTGTGTGACCTCAGAAGCAGCTACGGGACTTGTCCAAGGGCTGTCCTCAGTGACCCTGGGCCAGAATGCGGGTTCCCCGAAGCCTTTCTGAGTTGCAGCTCCCTCATCCATGAAATGGAGGTGATGACATGGGCCCCCTCCCCGCAGCCAGCGCAGCACCCTGCCACCCAAGGTCAGGTGTCTGCAGCAGCCGCTGTCCGGCATCAAGCCCTACCAGCCGGGAGACTTGGGCCTGGTGCCTCGACGGCCGCACATCCCACCCAACCCTGAGGACCTCAGGCTGCTCTCACATGCCACCCGAATGAGAGCGCTCCACTCACACAACAGCTCTGAGGTGAGCATGCCCAGGGCCCCAGTGAGAGCAAGACAGCAGCCTGCCCTGGGTGCCGATCACAGCTCGGCCACGCTGCAGCTGTGTGGCCTTGGAAAAGTGGCTAGACCTCGCCAAGCCTCTATTTCCCTGTCTGTGAAATGGACCAAAGAAAGATGTAGCAAGGCCTCCGTGGGCTAAGGCACACCCACACAGCCCCTGGGAGGGGGGCTTGCTGGGTCCTGTGGGCCCCTGGGGCTCCTCCCCCGCAGGGAGAGGGAGGGTAGGAACCCCCTGAAGAGCTTCCAAGCAGGCACTTTAATCTTACAGATTCACATCTCTGGTTCTCCAAGAACATTAAAAAAAGTTTAGTCTCCCTGAAGTTTCCCTACTTTCCATGTAAGGCACAGAAAGAAGACCAACTCCCTATCCCAAGAATGGACCCATCCGGCCACAGTCCCCCTTTAATCGTTAGAAGGCCTGGAGCAGCCCAGAGAACGAGCTATATAAAAAGTGGATACCACAGGCTGGCGTGGCACCTCTGTGGACATGGCTGGGTGTGTGGGCATGGCAGTCGGGCAGGCAGCTGCGTCCACTGGTGTCAGGTGCCTGACAAGGACCCCTGGCTTCGCTCACGGATGTGGTCCAGGAGCAGGTCTGTGGCGCGCTCCAGCAATGGAGGCAGCAGCTCCTGCTCCAAGGGGGAGAAGCAGCCCAGCACGTGTGCCTGCACCGCGTTAGGGTGCGTCGGACGCCCGATGCCTACCCGCAGCCGTGGCATTGCCTGTGGAGAAGCAGAGGGGCTCAGGCAGCTTTTGTGGGAGGTGCTGGGGCCCCACGCCAAACCACCCAACCCAGAGCAGGACAGAGGGGCGGACTCACGTTGGAGTTGAGGCAGCTAATGCAGGAACGAACTCCATTGTGTCCCCTTCAAGGACATGGGAGGGACAGTCAGTGCTTCCCTGTGTCAGCACCCCGCACCCTTCCCAGCCCAGGCTGGGGACAGAACACCACAGCCCCTGCCTAGGCTGGGGTCAGCACGCCTGCCCTACTCCAGTTGGGAGGCCAGCTTCTCTATCCCAGCCAGACTGGCTCAGGGCCTCACCTGGCGCTTCCCCCCAGCTTCAGAGCCAGCTTCCCCAGGGGCTTGTCCAGCTCATCGTGCACCAGGTAGACCTCCTCGGCAGTCAGCTCGAACAGCTCCGCTGGGCACAGGGAAACCGTGGCCCCGGTTATTGCTGACCTGCCCAGGGGGCGTTTCTCCCAATTCACAGCTCCCATGAAGGGCTGAAATTAACCCCACTTCACATTTTAAAGAAACTGACGCTTCCACAATACCCGAGGCCATGCGGCAGCTGGGACTCAACAGGCACCTGGAGGTGAACCCGTCGGCCGCACCCCGGAATACTCTCTGGGCCCTACACCCTCCCGACCGGCCTGCCCCTGGTGCCCGCAACTCACCGGCCTGGGCCACGCTGCGCCCGTTGGCATTCATGAGACGCCGCGGCCGAAGCAGGACCAGCTGGGCATCTCCAAGCGAGGCCAGGGCAAGGTCGGCGGCGCAGCGACGGTCGCGGACCCAGCTCTCAGCCACCCCCAGGCGCCGTGCCAGTTGCCCCAGCACCGCCATACCCACGCTGTGCCGCGTGCCGGGCAGTCCGGGGTTCCCCAGGCCAGCCACCTGCGGGCAGCACCAGCGAAACTGAGGCCCGGCAACTCTCGCCACCCTCTATCTCACAATGCCCCTGGAACCCGAAGCAGAAGGAGGGAAACGGAAAGCAGGAACGGAGCGGGGAAGGGTCGCGAAGAGCCGGCCCGGTAACCCTGGAGACTCCAGAAGGCTGGGTGGAAACCGCTGCCCCGCGGGCCGCGCAGGCAGGGCGCCGCGGTGCAGGAGCGGAGTTCCTGGAAGTTTGGAGCCCCGCGGGGTATCGCACCCGTTTCTAGACAAGAAAACTGAGCTAGGGAATTGGGGGGGCTTTGCCCGGGGCCCCCGCGTCGCCGCCCCTCCCCGCACTCACCAGCCACCGCCTCCCCGGCGGCCGGGGCTCCGAAAAGCACCGGCTCATGCCACGACTCAGCCGCAGCCCCGCGCGCCACAGGCCGGGAGGCCGCATGCCGCTGCCATTCACGGCCCCTCCCCTGACGTCAGCCACCCCTCGGCCGATCGCGGTCGCCACCGGCCGCCAGCGCCCAATCCGGGGCGAGCCACGGGGCCACCGTGCCTCTGCGGGGCGGAAGTGGCGGGGCGGGGGCCGCGTCTGGGCGCCCCCGCGCATTCCGTGGCGCGGCGTCACCGCGGCCGGGTTGGGTGTGTTGTGGGACTCGCCGAGCGCTTGCTTTGCCTCGGGTTTGGGAGGAGCGAGCCTCGTTCTGGCCCGTGCTGTGGTCCCGTCTCGCTGCAGAAACCCGGAAAGTCCTCCCCAGCCTCCCCGGCTAATGAAAGTTTGCTACTCTTTTTCTGGCTCAAACAGCCCCTCGGGGTGGGGGGGCGGAGGGAACCCGAACAGCCCTTGGATTCCGGGGGCGGGGCCAAAGAGCGGAGCCTGTGGGCGTCGTGGAGATGGTGCCTAGCAACGTCTGGGCGAGGGCTGCGAGGTAGCCCACTCAGTCCCGCAGGTCTTCCTGGAACTGGCCTCATGGCGGACTCCAGAAAGGTGCGAGAGAGCTAAAGTACAGGCAGAGGGTCGGGAGAGAAGAGACCTATACTGGGTTCACAGGAAAGGTTTTAAGTACGGAAGAGGCGGGCTTAGTTTTGCAGTTCAGCAAAGTGCCAGGCCGCTGTGCAGAGAACAGAGGACTTGGGACGTGTGGCCGACGCTAGCGTCCTGGCAGAGATGGCACTGGCCCAGATGAGAGGGTGAGAGAAGAGGCGGGATCTAAGAGGTCTTTAGGAAGTGGGACAGATAGGACTTGAGGACTGATGGGACATGGGTCTCTGGCTGGAAGAGAAGGTAGACGAACGTAGGTGGGAAAGCTAGAGCAGAAGTCAGGTGAGGTGCTCAGTTTGACCTGCTGGGCGTGTGGGACACACAGGATATGCTAGCAGCTGCAGGCCCCTGGAGCGTGCAGCTTGGGCCCGGGCCTGAGCTGGAGACAGAGTTTTGGGTGTCAGTAGCTGGAGAAGGGTGCTGAAGGGGACCAGGAAGAGAGCAGAAGGTAGTGTGAGCCTGAGAATCTTGAACCCTGACTTTGACCGTGGGAGAGAGGCAGGACTGGAGAGAGAGAGGGGTCAGAACACCCCTAAGGGAAATAAGGCTGGGGGTGCCACCAGACCCTAAGTGTGCCTCCTGCCACTCCTTCCTTGCTGTAACACACCTGACCAGAGTGTGCAAGTGGAGGGGGGTCATCTCGGAGGCCTGCCACAGCTTGCCGTCCCTTGGTTCTAGGATTCTCTGTGGCCTGAAAAGTCTCCTTCACAGCACATCCAAAAGCTGGAGGGGACTCCACTCCCACAGGAGATCCTACAGCGCATCTTTGGGACCACCCAGGTCTTCCAGGGCTTTGATGAGATAAGACCAACGGTCACTGGGATAACAGTGCCCTTAAAAGTCAGGGAGTAGTGAGTGATCACCACATCTCAGGGTCCCTGATTTCTGTTCTGCCCAGCCATTGACATGCCATGCAGCTTTGGGCCAGTTACTCTCCCTCTCTGGGCTTCAGTGAATTCACCTGTGTAATGGGGCTCTTCTGCCTCAGTGGATCAAAGGCTGCTGACCTGGATGAGCTCCAAGAATCTCTGTCTACTATTCCTATCTCTCCACCCAACTGTGTCCCACCCACTCCCACAGCCCCAGCTGCATGCCCTGGGCTGGTCAAGGGCAGGGCCAGCCCCTCTGCCTGTTCTCCCTGTCCCCATAGCTACCACGAAGGCTACCGGTGCTTGGAGCAAGAAGACTGGGAGTTGGCCGTGCTGTTCTTCTCCCGTGCCCTCCACCTGGACTCTGAGCTGGTAAGGGGGAGGGTTTGGATGGGCACAGGCAGTCTCTGGCACACACTGCCCCCTCACTGTCTGTCACACCTTCCGGTCCCTCCTTTCAGGGCCACCAAGTCCCTGCTGGTAACTGAGTGTCAAGCCTCAGGGTGGACTGTGTGGAGAGGGCAGCAGCCTGGGTTTCCTTTCCATCAGGTAGAGTTCTATGCCTTAAGAGCCGAAGCCTACATCCAGCTCTGCGACTTCTCCTCAGCCGCCCAGAACCTGCGCAGGGCCTACTCCTTCCAGCCAGACAACACCAAGTTCCTGGAGCGCCTCACCTTGGTGCTTTACCTGCAGGTGCCTCGGTGCCCACCTCACACCCAGGCCCACTCAGTCTCCCTCCGGCTCTGGGGCTTTCCTTGCTCCTGGGACTAGTTTTGACTCCCTGGGACCTGCTGCCCCTCGCGTGACCTCTCCCACCTCCCTGTAGGCTGACCACCAGGGCTGGGTAAAGTGTTGTTAACATTGTCCAACAGAACTTCCTGCAGTAATGACAGGGATCTGTGATCTACTCGGCACTGTCCGTCCGACCTGGTAGCCATTAGCCACATGCAACTGTTGAGCCCTTGAAATGCGGCAAGCGTGCCTGAGGAACTGAGTGTTTTTCATTGTATTCCATTGTAATGAAATTTATGTAGCCATATGCAGCTGGCGGCTGTTGTATTGGACGGTACAGACCCAGAATCTAGGGATTCTAAGCAGAAAAAAGGTAATACTGGCCCCATTTGCAATAAAAAAAAAAGTATTAAACTATAAGTACCAACAAAGTCCTGATTTTTTTCATTCTAACAACTTTGATGTCTTTGTTTTTAATGTCCAGTTACTCAGTTCTTGAAAAGAAACATTCAGGACACCCAAAGCACATGCTTAATCTGTCTCTTGGGGTCCTGAGTCCAGTACAGACACTTCTTGTGTGACCTTGGGGAAGCTACTTCACCTCTCTGAGCCTCAGTTCTTTCACCTAAAAGGGGGATGCTAGTTAGCACCAGTGAGATAGCAAGTTCAGGTTCTCAACACAGGACTCGGCGCCCAGAGCCCTGGTGCCGGCTGGAGCCTGGTGCCATTGGCTCTGCTGTTGGCTCTGCTGTTCTTGTCTGCCCCCCAGGCTTTGTTTCTTCTTGTTCCTGTGTCTCTGTATTGCTGTCTATCTCTCACCCAGTGGATATTTGTCACTGTCTCTTGCTGTCTCTCCCTAGCTCTGCATCTCTCTCCATCTCTCTGTCTCTGACTCTTGTGTCTCTCTCCTTCTACCCCATTATGGCCCACGCCCTCTCATGAGTGCTGCTGGGCCAGGGATCGAAGCAGAAGTGACTGCTCCTTGTGTCCCCAGGGCCAGTGCATGTTGGAGCAAGGTGCCTTTCTGGACGCCCTGAACGTATTCTTGCAAGCTTCTGAGCTCCAGCCCGAGAAATCCTGCTTCCGTTACCGATGGTGAGGGTCCCATTGGTGTCCTTGCCAGCCCTGGTTCTCCAGCAGCCCCTTCCCGTCCCTCTAGCATAGAGATTCTCAACCAGCGTGCCACAAGAATTTTTAAAATATGCAACACATGGTTATTTAGTCAGGGGCATTGACGTCTTTTCCCTTAGACTACCCAATTAAAAAATGACTACAGCCCTGGCCGATGTGGCTCAGTTGGTTGGAATGTTATCCTGTAGACCAAAAGGTCGCGGGTTCAATTCCCCATCAGGGCACATGCCTGGGTTGCGGGTTCAGTTCCCCGGTCAGATTGATGTTATTTGCACATCGATGCTTCTCTCTTTCTCTCTCTTCTCTCTCTAGAATCAATAGATATATCCTCAGGTGAGGACTTAAAAAAAAAACAAACAGCCAACACAATAGCCATCTGGCGTAGATGAATCAAAATTACACCTATTTTGCCCTGGCTGGTGTGGCTCAGTGGATTGAGTGCTGGCCTGCAAACCACAAGGTCGCTGGTTCGATTCCCAGTCAGGGCACATGCCTGGGTTGTGGGCCAGGTCCCCAGTAGGGGGCGCACGAGAGGCAACCACACAGTGATGTTTCTCTCCCTCTTTTCTCCCTTCCTTCCCCTCTTTCTAAAAATAAATGAATAAAATCTATTTGAAAAAAAAATTACACCTATTTTTTTGTCAGATCAGCAAAAAATATATTTTTTGGTGTGCTGGAGAGTTTTAATAGTTAGTTTGTGTGGGCCCTGAGACAACCAGGGCTGGAAGTCGCTGCTTCCGCGGACAGAGCGCCTTTGCTCTCTGCCCTCAGCATGGCATGTCTCCTGGCCCTCAAACGACATGACGACTGCCTCTCACTTGTCACCGAGGAGGTGAAGCGCGGCACAGCCAATGCCGATATCTACATCCTCCGGGCCAGGCTCTATAACTTCTTCCAGAAGGTAGAACAGGGAGGGTGGGGCAGGCAGTGGCCCTCCTCCCTGCCTGGGTGTCCCCCAGCACACCCCGAGATTCTATGAGGCTGCTAGGCCATCCACCAGCCCTGAAGCTGCCTCCCCACAGTGTGGTGGGGGCACTGTCCTCTGTGGGCAGAGGCCCTGACTGGCACTGTCCACTCAGCTGCCCAGTCAGGTAGTTGTTCCACTGTCACTGAGCTCTGGTCCATGCCAGGCCTGCACTGGCCCCCGGAAACCACGAGGTAAGAGACCTATGTCACCACTGCCATCACAGAACTCGGCCCAAGGGAGACATCCCTAAGCAGACAATTGGGTGAAGGATGATTTCAGGAGAGTATAGAGCAGCCTCAGGTGAGGGGGCCCTCCTTCCTTCCTTCCTTCCTTCCTTCCTTCCTTCCTTCCTTCCTTCCTTCCTTCCTTCCTTCCTTCCTTCCCTTATTTGCCTCAGTGAACATTTACTGAGCATCCCCAGCTGGCACACCCCCTGGGCTAGGCATGGGGACAGACAGTACAGTGAACAGCAAGAGGAACTTGGGGGGCCCAAGGGAGGAGGGGACTTAAGGTATGTGAGGTATCAGGCAGGACTCTGTGAACACAGGACAACCCTGCCTTCCTCCTGGGGGCAGTAGGAGCCTCAAAAAGGTGTTCCCCGGGGCAGTGGGCTTTAGAAAGATCCTTTTGGCCACCAGAGGGAGCAAGTCTGGAGGCCGGGAGCCTGGGGAGGAGGCTAGGCACCATCCAGCGGAAGGGGAGGGGCCGGGGAGGATGGGCAAGAAGGCAATTCCCCTGTCCTTGGGAGTCAGGACCAGACTAACTGGGAAGATGCATGAGGGAAGGAAGGGGTCTAGAACGATGACCCGTGTTCCAGCCTGGCCTGGTGCTTGGGAGCTGGGACACTCGGCAGGGGAAGGAACAGGGGGTGGGTGGGATCCGGCAGGGTTCCACCCCAGCTCACCAGGTGGAGCATACTGGGGGTGGTTGGAAATGTGAGCCTCCCTATGCTGGGGGCTGGGTTCTGCGTCCCACGGCGAGTCAGCAGGGGAGTGTCCTTCAAAGGTAGGAGACCAGTAATTATCGATAATTATTGTTGACTGTCAGGCCTTCCATCACTTCAGCCCTTGCAATGCTCTTGCTGAGCACCTCATTCACGCTCGTCTTACAGGCTCACAATAACCCTTTCAGGAGATACACCCCCTTGTCATCTTTTCACAGATGAGGAGGGTACAGGGCTTGCTCAAGGTCCCACAGCCAGGGCTCAGTGGCGCTGCCCTTGAACCAAGGCCTGCTCCAAAGTCCCACCCCTAGCCTCTCCCGTGTGTCCCCTCTCGACTTCCTGGTGTCCCCACCATTTGCTCTGCTCACTCTTCAACCAGTCACCCTGTAAGAGATGAGTGCTTGCTAAGACTGTTTGTTGACTGACTGACTGACTGACACAGACCTGCTCACCCAGCGGAAGGTATTTGCCTGGGGATGTTTTCTGCTCATGTCCAGGCCTGAATCTCTTCTTAGTCAGAGTTCTCTTGGCCTTAAAGGTCAAGGCAGTGGGGGAAAAAAGGGTAGGAAGGACGCAACCCCACCCCCACCCCCACCCTGAGTGAGCCTCACAGAAGTCGTCCCAGGAGGCAGTCTCCCAAATCCCATTCCGTGGTAGAAACCACCAAGGCTGGCCTGGCCCCTCTGAGGTCACATCTGGAAAGGGGCCAGTGGGGATTGGACCTAGACTGGGATTTCCCTGCAGTGTTCCCTGCATGCTTCAAGAGTCAGAAAAGGCAGAACAGCAGCAAAGCAGGGCTACCAGGCATGGGCGGCATGGTGCCAGACTGCCTGGAGAAAGGCCCCTACAAGCCCGGAGCTCTGCCTCCCCCTACTGGACAGGGTAGGGCTCAGCTTGGCCCGTGCCCCTGATGTCAACCCTGGCCCCTGCAGCCCAACCTCTGCTATCAAGACCTGCACAGCGCCTTGCTATTGGACCCCAAGCACCAAGGGGCCAAGGTGCTGCTCAAGGTGATGGTGGACCAGGCCCAGAAGTCACACCAAGATGCCAAGACCCTAGCCGTGCAGGGCAAGCTGCAGCACGCAGTGCAGTGCATCAATCGTGCCATCGAGAACAACCCTCTGGACCCCAGCCTCTTCCTCTTCAGGTGCTGGTGGGGAAGGTGCCAGCCTTCGGCCCATCTGAATGCTCTCAGGGAGCTCTTGAATCCATGTGGACCTCAGTTTCCCCATGTAACCTCTCCCAATCCTTCCCTAATCCCCATTGGGGTCAAGGCGTCATAGCAGGAGGCTGCAGAAGCAGCCTCAGTTAACGAGGAATCCTGGACCCATGGGCCTGCCGCACCCAGCGAGATGGACAAGGCTTGGGTGTGACTCTGACCCTGACAAGGACTCACCACCTGATTCAGGGCCATTTAACTCCCTTGAACCTGGGTTTTCCCATATGAGGGCCCCCCCTGGCCACCACATCTGTGGGCCAGAAGGCCCAGGGCAGGCAGTGGCTTGCCCAGCCACCCCAGTCAATGGTGGTGCTTTGGCCTCCACGTCCCTGTCCCACAGGGGCACCATGTACCGACGGCTCCAGGAGTTTGAGGCCGCGGTGGAAGACCTCCTGAAGGCGTTGGACATGATGATGCAGCACCAGGAGGACATGATGCGGCAGGCGCAGCGCCAGCTGCTGCTGGCCTACAATGACTTCGCGGTGCAGTGCTACATGCAGGGCGCCTACCAGGAGAGCGTGCTGCTGCTCAACAAGGCCCTCAGGGGCGAGCAGCAGGAGAAAGGCCTCTACATCAACCGTGGCGGTGAGTGGGGCCGGCCGGCCCAGAGCTCCTCATCTCTCCAAGGCCTGGGCTGCGCACTTGAGGCCCCTGAGGGAGGAGGGCAGGGAGGAGGGAAAGAGAAAACATTTAAGAGTCTCAGTGATCCACAGACACACTTGAGGAAGCTTTCTCTTCAAAAAACTGGCTACAGTCTGTCTAAGGTCTGCTCAGAAATCAGGCATGGAAAGCGCCCCTCTCCCCCCCCCCCAGCAACCGCCCACTGGTATTACCAGCCACCAGTTTCAGGCCCCGCCCTCCGGGGGTGGAGCAGGCTGAGCTGGGCCCCTGGACACTGGGTCCACTCAGCCACTGCCACCGGGTCCGGGCCCCAGACTGCTTCTTCCAGCTGGGCAACCTGAACTTTGCCGAGGCGGACTACCGGCAGGCGCTGGCGCTGAGCCCGCAGGACGAAGGCGCCAACCTGCGCATGGGCCTACTGCAGGAGAAGATGGGTTTCTGCGAGCAGAAGAGCAGGTGCGTCCGGGCGGGGGTGGGGCCAGGTGCTGGGGGCGGGGCCCGGGGCGGGGCCGGGCCTGGCAAGAAGCCGCCTGTTGGGATCCTTGGGTTAAGATGCTTCTGCTCTCCAAGTTATGTCTCCTAACTATAGATTTTATTTTGCAAGTTTCCGCTAAAAATCCTTTACTTTTTTCCTGAATATTATGGTAATTATACTCTTTATAAAAAACTTAAGTGTTCAGTAAGTTATAATTCAGAACATGAGACTTCCTTCTGATATCTACCTCGGAACGCCTCCCCACCCCCATAACTTTGGGAAACATTCCTTTAGATTGGTTCCAATGCATGTACTAATAATTATCATTTACAAAAGGGGGATCATGCTAAGTTGTGTTTTGCTTGCTTTTTTACTTCCCATGGCAACCACGTGGGACTCCCTCATTCTCTCTCTGCTGCCGGCACAGTATTCCACTCTACCGAGGGCCCATAGAGGGCTGTCCTTTGTGCATTTATGCACTTCCCTGCTGATGAATGGTTGGGTGCTTTCGGTTTTTACCGTAAATAACGCAATAATGAGCACTCAGGACATAAGCTTTCGTGCACTGATACTAGTAACACAATCGTTAGATTGCTGACAGTTAAATTGCTGGGTTAAAGAGTGTGGAAATTTGACATTGTATATAATACTCAAATGTTATCCAAAAACAGTGAACCAGTATAAATTTCTCCTGGGAAAAAGGGGCTTGGTTTCCCCAAATCTCAATAGTGGAGGTTATTAAAGCTATTTATTTTTATTTTTATTTTTTCATTGATTTTCACAGAGAGAGTACAAAGGAGAGAGAGTAACACTGATTTGTTGTTCCACTTACTTATGCATTCGTTGGTTGATTCTCCGATGTGTCCTGACTGGGGATTGGACCCACAACCTTCGTGTGCTGGGATGATGCTCTAACAAACAGAGCTACCCGGCCAGGGCCAAGACTGTTATTTATTTATCTATTTAGTTATTTACTTACTTACTTAAGATTTTATTTATTTATTTGTTTTTAGAAAAAGGGAGGGGAAGAGAGGGAGCGAAACATCAGTGTGTGGTTGCCTCTTGTGCATCCCCTACTGGGGACCTGGCCTGCAACCCAGGCATGTGCCCTGACTGGGAATCGAACTGGTGACTTTTTGGTTCACAAGCCAGCACTCAATCCACTGAGCCACACCAGCAAGGGCTCAAATTAATTCTCTAATTTTTAGTTGCTAGGTGTATGACCATCTCAGAAAGGCATTCTCTGATCCAAGATTATAAAAATATCCACTTATATTGGGGTTTTCTATCAGCATTTGAGTGCTGGGTCCATCAAAAGCGTAGCTGGTAGAAGCAGAGCAGAGGAGCATGGTGGCAGGGAGTGGGGACCAGCTTGGTTTTCCCTAGACTCCCCAGTGGAGCCCAGAAGCTGCGATTTCCCCCAGGCGGCCTAGCTCACTGCGGCCTGTGGCCTGCTCTCTTGCAGGCAGTTCCAGAGGGCAGAGAACCACTTCTCAATGGCCATCCAGCACAGCCCCCAGAGGGCTCAGTACTATCTGCACCGAGCCAGGACCCGGCTGCTCATGCAGAACATCTCTGGGGCCCGCCAGGATGTTGCCACAGCCCTGCTCCTTGACCCTAAGCAACAAAAGGTGGGTTCCTGCTGGGGGCCGGGAGGGCGGACTCCAGAGTCAATACCCCTGGCCACCTAAAGAGACTCCCTGTCCTTAAAAGAAATTTAGTTCCCTAGCAACTAGTAAGAGCTGCTAATGCCAGAGCATTCACTGTGTGCCAGGCACGGTCCTAATCACTTCAACTTGTGTCGCTCTGTCTGGTGCACTTCAGCACCCCACAAGGCAGGTAATATTATCACTTCCCAATTTACAGGCAGAGAAGGTAGGGCTCAGAGAAGCCAGTTCCCTCACCCCAGGTCACACAGCTTAAAGGTCAGACCCTGATCTGCCTGGCTTCAGAGTCCGTGGTTAGACTCACGCCACCAGTGTCCCCTCTCTGAACAGCACCTTTCTCATGGTCTCCTCATAGTTCAGGGGCAAAAGGGTCTAGTCCTTTAAAAACAACAATTTGCTCTGACTAGTGTGGCTCAGTGGATTGAGTGCCAGCCTGCAGACCGAAAGGTCGCTGGTTTGATTCCCAGTCAGGGTACATGCCTGGGTTGTGGGCTGGGTCCCCAGCTGGGGACGTTGAGAGGCAAGCAAGTGATGTATCTCTCGCACATCAATGTTTCTCTCCCTTTCTCCCTCCCTTCCTCTCTATAAGTAAATAATAAAAAAATAAAAACAACAACTTATAAACTCTTCCCTCTTCAGCCCTGTAAAGGGACTCTGCAAGGGCCGGGCAGCCCCCTTTCCTGGTGGCCCCTGCCCTGGCCCACACCTCACTCTGGTCACCCCTTTCCTGGCAGCTGCTCCCGCTGATGACCGACCTCTTCCCGGGCATGTCAGCGGAGGAGGTGCTTCGCACCCAGGTGTCCCACCTGGCCAGGTTGCAGCTGAGCCGGGCATTGGAAAGCAGGCTGCAGGACAACATCTCTAAAGGCATTCTGGGGTAAGTTCCTCGAGCGGGAGTGGGAGTGATTGGGGCTCGAGGCTCCTGTGGCCCCAGCTGCCCCCTCAGGCCACTGTCCAGTCCTGGGGATGGCGGGGTGGATCAGAGAGACTCACCCCGTGCTCTGGGGCCATGGCTGGTCAGGCAGCTCAGGAGGCGGGAACTAGAGCGCCAGAAGGCCCGGGCCCTACTGCTCTCGTGGAAGCAGGAACAGCCCTCGCAGGAGCCCTCTGAGAAGCCGGCCTCCGCTCCCCGGGCCCTGCAGGCTGAACACCAGGAGGAGGCCAACGACTCCAAAGAGGAGGTGAGTGGGCCACACGCCAGAGCCCTTGAGGTCCATCGGTGGGGAATGTGCCCCAAGCCAGGGGTGAGGGATGCAGGCTGGCTATAGGCTGGCTTCCAGGCCTGGCTCTGCCACCGCTCAGCTATGTGACGTGGGCTGGGGACCTCTGGCTGTCAGGTCGGGATGGAACCAGTAAGGGGTCCCCCTGAGGGAGTGCACCTGAGGATGAGGCCCCTCCCAGGGAGGCCTTCTCAAACGTTGCCCACACTCATCCTCACAAATGCTGCTGTGCGCACTGGCCGCTTATGCCAGGGTTTCCTTAATTATTAAACTCATTTCTGAAAACTATGCATTGAGTGTGACATATAGAAAAGTCCAGAAATCATAAATGAACTGTTTGATGAATTTTCACAAACTGAATACACTCATGCCATCATTGCCCACACCCAGAAAGAACGCTCCCAGAAGTCGCCCAGTACTCCCTTCAAGGCCCCTCCCTCAGCCGGCCCATGCCACCTAACACCAAAGGCGAGGGTGCCTGTCGTTCAGGGGACAGTCCCTGTGCCTCCTGTGTCCGCTCCCTTCATTAGACAGCGTCTGCGACACGCACCGGCTGACCGCCCGTTCTCACTGGGGTGGAGCGTTCTCTCCTGTGATGACTCTACAGCTCACTCCCCACTCCACTGCTGTGGGACAGCGTGGAAACCAGCGTGCCAAGGGCCCTTTACACGATTGAAGGAAATGGGCTCCCAGAATCCCTTTCCATAACTGGGAAAGGCTAGCTCGACCTTTTTCTAGCTCATGAGAAGAATACAAAAATACAGAACTTGGGTCTGTGTCCCCTGAAGTCATCGTGAGCCCCTCCCTCAGGGAGGTGCTGAGCTGGCACCTGCGCATTACCTTAGCGCTGTTAGGCCTCCGCACCTCTGCCTGCTCGCCCTGGGGCCGCAGGTGTGGCCAGGCCAGAGACCAGCGGCCTAGAGCCTGGCTGTGGAGTCCCGCATGCCCGGATTGAAGCCCAGCTTCTCCTTAGCTCAGTGCCCCAGGCAGGCTGCTTAGGCACTCGTGACCTTGGTTTCCTGGTCCATGAACAGTAAGAGCAGGAGTTTCCTCCCAGATGTGTGGGAGGACGAAATGGGATAAGACACATAAAGCTTGGAGAAGCCCCTCAGTTCCTCTCCAGCCACCCCCAGGGAACCGCACTTTACAGCTTACAGAAACCCGTTGCAGACTTGAACAAATGTGCATTTTGCAGATGGGGACACTGAGGCCCATGTAGCCTCTCAGACACTGCCTTGCACACAGCAGCATGCCTGTCTGGGCTGGCCACTCCCCTTCCTGTCCAGTTTCAGCCTCTCCCTGTACCGCCCCCCTGCCCTGCAACTGACCCAGCTGGAATCTGGGAGCCCTGAGAAGCTCTAAGCTTATGGGGACAGTCACTGAAGGTCCCAACACCTGCTGGCCTTCCAGTACTACAGCCACCAGCCCTGGGCTCCCTCATCCCGACTGCCCATCCCGTCTCTCACCCTAGGAGAAGCCAAAGCCCGCTCCTAGCAAGGTGAGGTCCCTGTCCGACAGCTACCTCGACGAGACCTCTTCAGGCTCCATCTTGGGCTGTAAGTCCCCCATGCTCCTGCCAGGCCTGAGTGAGCCAAAGCAGCAAAGTGGGCAAAGGTCAGGGGTCAGAGATTCCCTAGCCTGGGTGTGAGTGTGGGCTCCATGTGACTCTAAAGCAGGCCTATAATCCCACCTTGGCAGGGGGCATGCTGAGCCCCCAGGGAAGTGATGCCCCGCCCAGACCTGGACCAGCTCTCATGACAGCCCCTCACTCTCCCTGCAGGCCCATCTCCCCTCTGCCCCCTTACCCTTCCCTGAGATAAGCGCACGGACCCTGTGTATGTCCAAGGGGCTTTTACCCCCAGTCCTGCCAGGTACCAGCACGGAGGGGACAAAAGTCAAACACCCAGGAATGCTGCTCCTAACACAGTCCCGGGGGCAGGTGTGAGCAGTCCAGGGTAGGGACAAAAACAGCGGCAGCCGGCTGGCCCAGTCCTTCCTTCAGTGCTGTTCAACCAGCCATCGAGTCCCGGGGCTGGGCTCTGCCACACACTGGTTACAGGCATGACCGGCCCAGCCCCTGCCCCGGGGAGCGCTGGTCCAGATGGGAAGCAGGTAAACAGACAACCAGGACAGTACACATGCACACTGGGCAGCTGCGGGTGTATCTGGCCCCTGAGGGTTAGAGAGGGCTTCAGGACCTGGGGGAGGGGCAGGGCTTAGTCCAGTGTGGGAAGGGTGAGCAGGGCAGAGTGCAAGCTGTTGGTTGTGGCTGGATTTGGAAGGCAAGGGGCGGCCGGCACCACGGAGCCCAGGACTACAGGGCTCAGGTGGCTGAGGGTGGGTGGCCTGATGGGTGCTCTCGGTATACCCTTTGCAGTCAGGACCCTGCCGACCTCAGAGATAGAGACGTCCACCACCGGTCAGGGGTACAGGAGCACCTCAGCTTCCACTGAGATATTCTCGGACTCCTCCCTGCTGAAGACTCAGTCCTCAGACTTGGGTGCCCAAAGGAAAGACCGAAGCCTGAGCCGTCGCTCCAAGAAAACTAAGGCTACCCGGGGCCAGAGCCAGAAGTCCAGCAAGAGAGAGGCCACGCACAGCCAGAGCCACAGGCCCAGCAAGGTCGAGGCTACCCAGGGCCCAGGGCATAAGCCCAACAAGACCAAGGCCACCCAGGGCCCAGTACAAAAGCCCAACAAGACTGAGGCCACCCAGGGCCCAGGGCAGAGGATCAAAAAGACCAAGGCTGCCAGAGGCCCAAAGCAGAGGCTCAGAAAGACCAAGGTTGCTCATGGCCGGAGCTGGGGACCCGGCAAGGCTGAGGCTACCCAGGGCCGGAGCTGGGGACTGACCCGAAGTTCTAGCAAGACCAAGACTTCCAATGACCCAAGTAGGAGCCCAGGCAATACTGAGGCCACCCAGGACCTGAGCCAGAACCCCAGCAAGACCAAGGTTCCCCAGAGCTCAAACTGGGGCACCAGCCTAGGTTCCAGTAAGTCCGAAGTCACCCAGGACCTGAGCCAGAACCCCAGCAAGACCAAGGTTCCCCAGAGCTGGAACCAGGGCACCAGTCTAGGTTCCAGCAAGTCCGAAGTCACCCAGGACCTGAGCCAGAATCCCAGCCAGACCAAGGGTCCCCAGAGCT
>VMDR010002161.1:0-99118 GCA_007922815.1 Macrotus californicus
CCTTTTTTTTTGCCTTGGCGCGCCTGTTACGTAGTAAGGGGCGGAGCCTTAGGTGTTCATCAGGGTGGGGCAACCACGTCACTGCGTTGTGACGCTGTATGTGGGGGAGGGTCCGAGAGGGAGCAGTGCCGCTTGCTCCGCTCTCTGCCGGTTTTCAGTGACTTTCTGCACTACCCACAGTCAAATTGGGCCCTTCTGGTGCTGATTTCTGGGTGAGTGGGCTTGTGTACGTTCTAGGACCTGTGGGTCTCTCCAACAAGCTCTCCTGTGAGGCTGGGAGTTTCTCCCACTGCTGCTGCCTCAACCCCCACAGGTGTTCTCAGTCAGAGGTTTGAGGCTTTATTTCCCCTCGCTGGACCCCTGGGTTGCGTGGTCTGTCTTGCTCCCCAGTTGTTCCTCCTGGTTCATCCGCATGTGGGTGTGGGACTGCCGGGTCCGCCAGCTGCCGTCTTGCCGAGAGTCCTCTCTGCCCAGCTGCCTGTCTCCGCCCCTCCTACCGGTCTGGGTGAGTGTTTCTTCTTTAACTCCTTGGTTGTCGGATTTCCATACAGTTTGATTTTCTGGCAGTTATGGTTGTTTTTTGTTTTTAAATTTGTTTTTGTCCTTCTTTTGGTTGTGTGCAGAGGCAAAGTGAATCTACCTATGCCTCCATCTTGGCTGGAAGTTCCAATTACTAAAATTCTGCGGCACACCAAAAAATGTTTTATATTTTTTGCCAATCTGACAATAGGTATAATTTTGATTCATTCATACCAGATGGCTATTGTTGTGTTGGCTCTTGTCATTTTTTTATTTGACAGTCTAAGGGAAAAGAGGTCAGTGCCCCTGACTAAACAGTCAGGTACTGCATATTTTTAAAATTCTTATGGCATACCCGTTGAAAATCACTGATCTGATCCAATCTTGCTAATTATGTTAATAATGACTGATGATATTTTTAAGAACTGTGACTGTAGAAAACTAAATTTGATTCAATGCAATTATCTTTCAAGTGCAAATTATCACTGAAACAGAGATTAATCTTTATAATAATAATAAATGTTTTTAGATTATCATAAAAATAAAGGCACAGAATTTTGAAATTCTCACAGAGCTAGGGGATTCCTAGACCCATGTCTGAGAACTACTGTTGGAAGCCAAGCTGAAGACAGGAAGCGCTGTCTTTGTTGTACAGGTGAAGACTGTTTTCCCATCTACACCGGAGTACCAGAAAGTCACGCAGAGGTCCCATCTCTGCTCAGCAAAGTTGAATAAAAAAATCCTGATAGACCTAGGAATCAGGGTCCAGGTTATGCACATTAGCTCACACACCGAACACAGAGCTGAAAAGGGCAGAGCATGGTCAAGGATACTCCCGTGGCTTGTCTTTCAGCAGGCACAGAGTTGGGGACAGACTGAAAGAAAGACAGCCAACCTGAGGCAAAAGAGGCACACGGTTTCCCTGGCTGTTGGGAGGGCAGATCCCTGAAGCAAGAGGAAATGTTAGAGGGTGGTCTGATACTGTGAGCAGTGTGTGAGAAGACACGGGCTCCGCAAAACAGAATCATGTGATGAGAGCAGCAGCTGCCAGGAAAAGGCATCGAGGTGAGGTGACATTGGAGAGAGTGTAGATAAGAAGGCTCGTGGGGAAACTGAAAGGCACGATATTTTTTTTTTGTTTATTAAAAAACTTTTAAGAATCTTTAAAATTCACTTTAGAGGCAGTAAAGGACAGAATTGAAACTGTGGCTAACAGACTCAGGGACGGGGCAGATCTCCACTAAATCGAAAAGGCCTCGTTCCAGGCACGGGCAGGAGAGAGGGAGAGAAGTGCAGTCATTCGGACCAACAAACCTCCTAGTCTTCGGTGAGGTGGGCTAGACAAATAAGGACAGAGGGAATGGTCATTGATAGATCTGCTGCAAAGCTGGTAACTGTGAACAGAGCCCCTATCATACATCTCCGCCCCCTTACCAAAGCTGATCATAAATACTAGGCCCTATCAACAGCCTCCATAAATTCAAATGAGTGGAAATGACTGTGCAAATTTAAAACGCAATGCAAAAACTTTGGAGTCACATGCTAGCTTAGTAACCTTAGTGTCTTAATCTGTAAAATATGAATATTATTAACAGCTACCTTCTGTGGTGTTGTGAGCAGTAGAAGAGTTTTTACAGAGCTTATTATAGTAGCTGGTACACAATAAACACTCAATACGTGTTCTTGTAGCTGTTGGTATTATTACTATTGTTATTTTTCGGTCTGTATTACCCTAGATAATGAAAGCTTAAAGAAATAAACCAAAACTCCCAATCAGTTAGGATATAGTAAGAACCTGAAGCTACTTTTGAATCAAACAGAATGTCACACTGTAATGACAAAGTGAGGAGGAAGAAGCAACACAGATCAGCTCTGAAGCTGTGATGCTCATGGAAGGCAGCCAATGCTCTACTAATAGGCAAACTCGTAGACTCAAACCATTTTCTTATTTGGGGGGGAATAGAAGAGTAGAAACTATTAATACATCTTAGGAAGAAGGAAGGAATGAAATGGCAGCTGCAAAAGCAGACATAATTTTTTAAAAAGCAGGCAGTATATGTTGGGAGGTAAAACAGCAAAATAGATACTCACCACCTATAAACATAAGTTTTACAAAGAGGGGGGACACAGGCATGCTTCTGGATATCAAGGCTGATATCTCCTTATCAAGAACGCATGAGGTCATGCTGCGTGGGGGGTGCTTAAGTGACCCAGAGCACCGGGAGAGTCAGGCAGGGTCAAAAGGGTCTCCCCGGGAGCTGCGGGATGAACTCAAATACAAGAACTATAACCACGAGCACAAACGTTCTTGCGCTCCTTATGCTTCTTCCCAGGCAGGTCATTCAATGAAGCCCATCGGTACTGAGATCAAGCAAAGCTTGCAACACTGAACTCTCCACCCTCTTCCAGGAGATTTCTTACCTTTCCCAAGCTGTGGCTCACCTACTCACAACTTAAAGAACTGGAAGGGTATTGATGACAACGTGAAGAGAGCAGAGCAGGTGGGAGAAGGGCTCTAGCTCACACTTTGTAAAAATGATTACACGACTTAGCAGGCCATGAAGCCAGTGGCTTGACCTGAGATTGGTAGGAACAGTACTTCTGACCTTACAAAAGTACATCTGAGCATCACTCATATGCAAGCCTGGGAGGTCTGGGAAAGAGAGAGGATGAAGAAGTCCTTATGGACATTCAGGAGAATTTTTCATCAGAGGAGGAACTGTCTCTGCACCCTCTGGGATCAGCAAAAAGGACCTTGGTCTCCATATCTGTGTCCTCCAGAGAAGAAGGGAAGAAGCAGATAGGAGAGCCATAGAGAAGGGCAGAGGGGAACAGGTCAGCCAAGCTGTCTTTCTTCCACATTTTGAAGTTATTCTTAAATAACCTTGAGCAGACAAGTCACACTGGTATGTGCCAAGGAAGACAAATCCACAAAGCATGTGTTTTTTTTTATGGATTATTTCCCATTCATTACAGAAATCTGGCAGAGACCACAGATAGGTCACTCCTGCCGTCCCCTGCCGAGAGCTGGGGGGCAGTTCATCTTTCTGCTGTTCCAGCTCCTCCAGAGCACTCAAGGCCCGCTGGAGGCAGGGCTGTCTCCTGGGAATTCTCCACATTCGTTATCTTGGCTGCACAGTGACATCTCCAGTTTTCCTTTTGCTCCTCTTTGGATGGATGCCAGATGGGGCCGACTCCGCAAGCAACATCTGGGTGTGGATTCCCCATGGAAGTCACCGCCTCAGCTGTCTCCAGCTGCTGTCTGATCTGAAGGTCTAGGTAACTGAGCAGGGGAGTCGTCATGTGTCCCTTCAGAAGCGCCTGGCACTCCTCGCACTAGTTCCGAGCTGCTGGGACCAACATGGCAGTGACCTGTGTTCTCAGAGCCCCATGGAGATAATGATGGAAAAGCTTTCTGAGATGGGACTTGTGCTTTCATTGCAGCACTCAGCCAGGAACACCCGGGGTCTGGGTCAGGACATGTGCCAGACGCCCTGCTCAACTCAGCTGCAGCTCCCAGGCACAATGAGATGAAAATGTCCCCTTAGTCGCTGGCACCGGAATTTCTCTGAGGAAGAGACTTGCCTGTAGGAGGAAAATGCCTTAATGGGCTCACTTGTGCAGTCACTTCCTTTGAAGCATAGCTGTTCTCTGGTGCCCAGGTTTCAGAGAAAGAGCCTCGGCTATTCTGCATAAGAAAGCAAACTGTATTTAGGTTTTTATTTGGTCTTGGACGGGGGTGGAGAAGCAGAGAATAAAAAGGAGGAAGAATAAAAGAACAAGCTGGTAGGAGATCATTGTCGCATAGTAGGACTCATCTTCACTGATATTATTAAAAACCATAAAATGAGTGGATTTCTTTTGGAAACCAACAAGCGGAACCAACTCTGTGTGCCTCCTGGCTCTTTGCAAAGCAGAGGTCCCAGGTACAGACAAAGGAAGGCAACATGGAGACCCCTGGCTGCCCCCGGTACAGCTAGACCAGGTTCCTCCTCTTTCAGATCAAACCTGTGCAGCCGACCTGGTCTTGATTATGCAAATTGAGCCCAAGAAACTGTGCCTCACTGGGGCCCAGGAGGAGGTGTGACAGGTCTGTAGCCCAGCCTAGATGCAGCTTAGAAACTAGAGACTACTCAGAAACTTTTAGTGAAAGTGAAATGGAGCTAACTTTACCGACCAGCTCCTCTGACCTTCTTTGGGGTACCATTCCCTTCCCTTCTCAATGAGCAGCCCCCACCAGCTCAGAGGGATGGGCTTAGCTGCCTGTGACCACGTCTCTGCAGTTTCCAGCAGGACCTCGGCCTCTGGCTCGGTTCTGTTCCATCCCATTCCCTTCTATCGCATGCCACTCTGCTCACCTTGCACACATTCACTGAGCCCCTACTCTGTGCCCGGTGCTCCCCCAGGCTGTGGGCACAGAGAGACACACCCCACACAATCTGTGGGAAAGGAATGCCTAATCCTCTGCACCATCTGGCTGGGCTCCAGGGAACTGACCCCTTATTCCTCCTTTGCCTTCTGAGCATTCTGCTGAGATGCTTTTCATCATGTCCCCATCCTCAGGGTCAGACAGGGAAAGGTTAGTTTAGATTCTAGCATTTCTCATACATTTTCATCTTCTCTCATTAGGCACTCGCTACCTGTATGATGTCCTTGGCTGCTAGAACAAACCATCACTAATTTAGCAGCCTAGAGCAACACAAATTTATTCTCTTACAGTTCTGGGAGTCCCAAACGGGCCCAGGCTGCTGTGTTGCTTCTGGAGGCTTTAGGGGAGAATCTTTTATTTTTTATTTTTTTGGTGGCCTTTTCCAGACTCTAGAAGCTACCTGCATCCTTGTATCCTGGCCTGCAGCATGCTGACCTCTGCTTCCATCACTCGTGACCTTTTCAACTCGGCTTCCTGCCTCCTGTCTATAAGGACCCTGGTGATTATATTGGACTCACCTGGCTAATTCCGGCTAATCTCCCCATTGCAAGAGCCTTAATTTAATCATACTTGCAAAATCCCTTCTATCACATAAGGCAGCATAGTCACAGGTTCTGCAGATTAGGATGTGGGCATCCTTAGGGGGCCATTATTCAGTCTGCTACCTTCCCCCAAATGTAGAAAAGAGAGCACTGGTCACCCTGCCCCTCCCGGAGCTGTGTTTCCTCTTTCAGAAAATGCAAATTCTAGGCCCCTGGTGTGAGCAGAGTACAGTGGCTTTTGTGTGATCAGAGACCTGCTCTGTCCCAAGTTCTTCCTCAAGTCTCTTTAGAGTCATTCACATCCCGATCCTCATAATCATCCATGAGTAGGTCTTCTTGTTCTCTCCATCAACACACTGCAGACCCAGAGAAGTTAAATATCATCCCAAAGTCATCCAATGACAGACAGCACCCGGCCCTGCCTGACCCTGATGCCCAGCCCCTTCCTGAGATGAGCAGACAAGACTAGTGAGACAAGCTAGCACGTGGCCTTGCTGTTTAACTCCAGAGAGAAACTGTGGAAGACAAACTTTGCAAAGCCTCTTTCTGTCCTTTGGCTGTTTGATGCCTTCTCCCTGAGTCGGTTCGAAGGGAGTGATGGAGTGAGTGAAGGGAGGCAGTTTGGGGTGAAGGGGTGATTCAAGAAGAAGGGTTTAGAGGACAGGACAATGGACTGTAGTGTCCAGAAGGGGCAAATTTGGGCCTATTTCTTGACTTCTCACCTACTGTTTGTGACTGGTCCCCGGGGTATGGATGCAACAGTGGGGAATTGTAACCCCGCCCCCCATTCTTTTGACTTAGTTTCTGTCAGAGCTGACTCTGACTAGTAAGTAGCTTGTAGATGAACAGCATGTTTGTATAAAAATCCTAGGAACTAACTTCAAAAGATACAGACTCCGACCTCCAGGCATCCCAACTCAGGAAGGTTTGCTGAAGTTCAACCGTAAAGCCAGGATGACCAGCACCAGACCATCACTCAACCAGTTTTGAGGTGCTTATCAGCACAGGCTGTGCTCTAAGAGAACTTCCCAGCCCCCTCCCTTGATCTCTGTGTTCTGCTTCCCCTCCCGCTCCTTATAAACACCTCTGCCTGCTCTGAGATGTGAAGATGGGCTTTGGGAGAGTCCCCCATCATCTCAGATGGCTGGCTCTTGAATAAAGCACCTGTCCTTACACTGGCACCTGTCCTGAGTACTGGCTTTGGAGGTGGCAGGCAGCTTAGCCTGGGTTCGGTATCATGGAGGCTAAGGGCAAATAGGGACCAAGAAAAGCCACTTTCTTCTTAAAAACTGTGAGGACTCTGGTTTCTGCCACCTCTTCTAGGTGGGGAGTGAGGCCAGGTAGGGGAAGTCAGACCAGGTGAGGGGTCTGGCCAGCTGGGGCAGAGAGGCCAGGTGGGGGGTGGGTCACACCATGTGGGGGTCAGGCCAGGTGAGCCTTCATCCTGAGTGGAGGGTTCATCCTAGGTATTGTTGCAGAAAAATGGACACACACTGCTCGGGGAACGGAGTTAACCTTTATTCACGCGTGCAGGCTCAGAGGAGATAGTCTCCAAATTCTGAGCCCCCAGCAGGGGTTGGGTGGGGGCTTTTATCTACAGCTGGGTGGAAAAAGGGTGGCACGGGCTGATGACAAGCGGGTCTCTGCCGGAACGCAGAAACACCAAGCGGGGTGGGGCAGGTGTTCCCGGGCGGCTTCTGGGGCTGCTGCTGTCTCAGTATGTGTGAGGGGTGGGGTGTCAGGACAGGAGAGGGGCTCAGGCCAAGTTAAGGAGAGGATTGAGCTAATTACAGATCAGGCAAGGTTGCGGGGCTGTCATCCTGAGTGGGGGGAATAAGACCAGCCTGGATGCTCAGCTTCCTGCTGTGATCCCCAGCTGGCCAGTTCCCAGACTCTTAGCCTGGTCCCAGGAGCCCTCTCTCCACTACTGAGTAGAAAATCCTCACTGGCCACATTAGCTGAATAGATTTGCTGGGAGGGGGGGCAATTCCCCCCCTGTCTAGATGCTGCAGCCTAGTGGAGGTTTGGATGGGGAAGCATGTCAAAGAGGCCCCAGCTGACTGATGACTCTGGGCTCGGTAATATTCATGTCCACGGGCCATTAACCAGCTGAGTTATAAACTCCAAGAGCAGAAACGCTGGCTGACTCCAAACCGTGTGTTGGTGACAGAGAGGTGGCTGGCAGGGAGACACTGTTTACTTTTTCCGCAGGTACCTGAATCCTGAAGGCCATTTCCATCAGCTTTCAAACAGCTTTTGTACTTTTCGGTCTTGGAGTTTGTTCCTATGGCTACACACATCCACCCACACAGAATCCCATTTTAATGAAATCAGGGGACTATCAAAGTAGCTACATTGTACCAGTATCTCATTCAAATGGACATCTCTTGCTGGAGCAGGGTAGAAAGGCTGCTTTGTCGTTTATTAGAATCTTTAATTATTTAAAGCAAAATTTACCCACACTTTTGTGCAGGTCAATAGAGGTCAAGTTTTTATGTTTACTTTTTGCATAAGCAAGAAAGGTTTTCTAACTTCCAAAGTAAGCTGCCAAGGAAGAAAAGGCTATGATGACTAGCTTTGAATATAACATCAGATTCCTGGCAAAATTGGATGTGCTTTTCAAAACACACTGCTAATACTTGGGATGCAGTTGTAAGTATTTAGGGGGGGTCAGAGGTGGTGGGAGCCAGGCTCAAGGAAGAATGGGGAACAGGAAAGGCTATTCAATTAGCTCAGGGCAAAAATTAACTGTGTTGCTGCAGAAAAGGCTGGACTGGTGAGTCACCACATCCAAAAGAAAAGTGACAATAACAATTCAAATCGCCAAAGTGTTTGTGCCTGTGTGTGAGGAAGGATGCTCGGCTGGGGGGTGAGGAGGGGGCTAGTGCTTCCCAGAGGGAGGAAGGCTCAGAGGACAGGAGAGCAGATGCCAGTGGTACAGAAAGGAGAGGATGAAGTGACACTGTCGGGAGGGAAGGGGCCAGCTCTCCACACTGCCTAGATGCAGAAGAGGGTCCCAGGCAGACCTGAGGGACCTGAGTGAGTGCAGCTCCCCACTGGGAACTTTGGAAGGGGAAGAGGTGGAGGATGTGGAGAAGGCATTAGCTGAGTTAGTTCCTCAGAGAGCCAGAGAGCTTGGAATGTGACAGTTTGGGGACTTGGGAAAAGTGCTGCTGATGAGCACTTGAAGTTTCCCAGTGGGATTCTCAGTGAGTGTGTTTAATCCACACACCTAGTCTGGAGTCTGTGTTCAGCTGCTTTCTCCAGCATCACTCGGGTCCCAGTAGGAAACAGATGGGGCACTCAAACTGGGTAGTTGAGGAAAGCTTAATAAAGGAGCTATTTGCAAAAGTGTGGGCACAGTGTGAGAAAACACCAGGGATATGCCCAGGGCTGGGAACAGTGTAGGGGGAGCATTGTCACCCCATCTCTGGGAGGGGAAGGGAGGGGAGGAAGCGGTACTGAACTTGAGCAGTGGAGAGGGCTACCTTGGCAGAGAAGTACATCTGCCTGGAACAACGTACCAGGAGAGAATAAGGGAAGCAATAGCCCAACCTCTCTCTTCCTTCACCTTCCAATGCCCCGCTGCTGACTCCCATTGGCTAAACCCAACTTCAAGCCAGATGTGATGTGTATGGCTGGCAAGTCCCAAGTCCCTAGGTGAATGGCAGGCTGGAAATTGGAGTAAGAGCTGATGTTCCAATCTTGAGTCCAAAGCGTGAAAACCCAGGCAGAAGCTCTATCCTGCAGTTTGGAGGCAGAATTTCTTCTTTTTCAGAAAACCTCAGTCTTTGCTCAGAAAATCTTTGCCTGGTTGGATGGGGCTCGCCCATACTATGGAAGGGAATCTGCTTTACTTAAAGTCAACTGACTGTGGCCCTGACCGAGTAGCTCAGTGGGTTGGAGCATCATCCCAATACACCAAGGTTGCAGGTTTGGTCCCTGATCAGGGCACATTCAAGAATCAACCAGCAGATGCATAAATAAATGGAACAGCAAATCAATGTTTCCCCCTCTCTCTAAAAATTAATTTAAGAAATTTAAAGCCAACTGATTGTAAATGTTAATCACATCTGAAAAATACCTCTATAGCAACATTTCAGCAGGTGTTTGACAAAATATTTGGCCATCACAGTCTTGTCAAGTTGACTTATAAAATTAACCATCCCGGACCATGTGTCGGGGCAAGATGGAAGTCGGCTTCGGAGTTATGCTGAGGCTCCATTAGGAACCTCAGTTTAAAAATCACTCTCACAGGTGTTGACGTATCTAATCCTCAAAACCATAGTGTGAAACAGGTTACTATCTTAATTTTTAGATGTTGTGACTGAGGCCCAGAGGAGTTATTGCCCAAGGACACAGCTGGGAAGTTGTCCAGGCAACATTCAAACTCGAGTCTCTCGGCTTCAATTCTGGACAGTTTCTAAGTGAATAATACAATATTTTAAATTCCCATTATGAAATCACGTGATATCGGAAGTTTCCTTAAAAATAATAAAATGGGCCCTTTGTGGCATGGCTCCGCTGGTTGGGTCCCACACACTGAAAGGTTGCCGGTTTGATTCCCAGTCAGGGCACATGCCTGGGTTACCGGCTCCATGCTCCATCCCTGGTCAGGGTGCATATGGAAGGCGGCCAGTCGATGTTTCTCTCCCTCTCTTTCTTCCTCCCTTCCCCTCTCTCTCAAATAAAAGAAAAGAAACTTTAAAATGTAATAGCAATAAAATGGGGCAATGAATGAAAGTATGAATGAAATATGGTTGGCCCTGAGTTGATAGTTGTTGGGGCTGGGTGATGGGTGCATGGGAGTTCATTGTGTTTTTCTCTACGCCTTTGAATCCATTAGAGAGTTCCAACGATAAAACATTAAATGCAATCTCACACCTTTGTGACCAGTTTCCTGTCGTGGAAAGTAGAGCTGTCTGCTCAAGCCCGATCATTCGTAGCCGAGTGAACCCAAGCCCTTTGAATCTAACTCTGCTTTTCCCAGTTTTTCTCTTGAAAGCCATTCTTTGCCAAGGCGTAAGGGAGGTTATGACAGGTGTCTCTGATGTGAGGTTACACTGAGCATCTCCTGATGACACAGGCCCTTTCACCACGTGAGCTGGCATGCAGGTGCAGCGGTCACACCACCGACTCTGCGGCCAGTTGTCTGGGTTTGACCCCTGTCTCTGTCGCTTACTAGCGACACGCCCAGGGCAAGCCACTTGCCCTCTCCGCATCTCAGCCTCACCATCTAAAAAAGGGACAATGACAGTACCTTCCTCTCAGATTTATTACAAGGACTGAATGAGCTCAGGTCGCTAAAGGGCTTAGACTAGTATCTGCAGTAGGTGTTGCACAAGCATTATGTTGAGTAGCGTCTACAAAACTCTCTTTCCATGAATGAGCTTTTGGCTGCATGTGGTGTTCTGATTCCTTCCTCTTCCAATGCTGGAAGAGGAAGCAAAGAATGGGTGAATCGCTCATTCATTCAGTGATGCCGCGGCCCTGTTTCATTCCCGTTGTGAGGGTGGTCGTAAAGACGAGGGTCTGACTACAGGAGCACACGGTTCAGTTGGGAGAGGCAGACCATTAACCAAATCAATAGTTCTTAACATTTACTAAGGCAGAGACCTTTAGAAAATCGCATGAAGGTTTTAAATCATCCCTACACAATATAAATTATTGTACATATAAATTATTGGGTATAATTTAATCCTGGATGGCAGGTTAAGAAAACCTAAAATAATTATAAACATTATGATAAATACCATGCTAAGGACATGTTCCCTCTATACCTCTCTAGTCCAATTTTTCAACACTGCTCTCCCATTCTTCCAAGTTCTGCTACATTGAGCTTCTTTTATTCTTTAGCATTATTTTTAATCCTCACCTGAGGACATGTTCATTGATTTTAGAGAGAGAGGAAGGGAGAGCGAGAGAAAGGGAAACATTGATGTCAGAGAGAAACACTAATTGGTTTCCTTCCGTGTGCACCCAGACTGGGGATTGAACTGGCAACCTAGGTATGTGCCCTGACCTGAAATCGAACCCACAACCTTCTGGTGTCCGGAATGACACTCCAACCAAGCCACCTGGCCAGGGTGACCTTCTTATTCTTTAATGAAATGGTTTTCAAAGTCTTGGTTGGACATCCACCTCAATTAGATAACAACAAATAAATAAGTCCAAACTTCTACACATATATATGTATTATATATAATATGAATATATAACATATATGATATATATACTTATATACACACTCCAAGGTGTGTATATCTATTTGTAAATTGTACAATGTATTATTACCATTAATGTATCAAGATGAGAACTATAAAGATTCAGCATTAGTAACAGCATGCAAATCTATATTTCAAAAGGACTCAGTGATAATTTTGCATTCCTTAGACAGACTTCTTGTCAGATCTGATTAGATCGTTGTTTTAATCTCATAATGCGGCTAACAAAGAGCTTGTAGGAAGCAGTGTCAGATTAGAAGAAAATGCTTGCTCACTTGTCCTTGTGTTATTAGCATTACCTTCAATCTGTGACTTCTTCGCAGGAACCTCTTTAAGCCACGGTTCATTTGGGGGGGTTGGTTCAGGCTAAGTAATATAACCCATGCATTTGTGTAACAGACACACAGCAGCTGCACGTTCAGGCACGGCCTTACACCAGAATACATCATGTGCTTTGCAGGCCACATGACCCTCTGACACCGAGGGAGTCACTGGCTTCGGCCAGTTTGTTAGACAATGGTGGAGCCTATTTCTTTCTTATCCAGTTAAATTAAAAAGTCAGCCTAAGGAGGTGAGTATTGTTCCTCCTGTCTCCCAATGGATTCTCTTACGTATGTTTGGGGAGCAAGTACCCTACTTTGGAAACCTGTGCTTGGAAACACTGGGCCTTCTAGCTACCGAGTCTTTCCGAAGCTGTGTTTGCTGCCCACTTGCACTTGGCCCAATTCCTACATTCCCTTGAGGGTCTCTGATGTATACTTCCTCTGGGCAGCCTCGTCTAAAACCTTAAACCAGGTTGGGTACTCCTTCTATTCATTTCCTAGCACTTCTTCACAGAGCAAATGCCTGTGGAGTTGCTATTGTGCCAGACTTATCCGGGTGAGCAAACTGAATGGGGCCCTGTGTTTATAAAGCTCACAGTCTAGAGGAGTTAACAGTCACTAGTTAAGTAATAACACAAATAAATAGGAAATTATCATTGTGTCAAATCCTTTGATGAGGAAGTACAAAATGCAATAAAAGCACAAAGGAGGGGAAATTGATGTAGCCTGGGGAACTAACTGAGTTTAAATCTAAAGGAGGACTAGACAAAGGTGAGAGTGTATCGGGGAAGGGAATGGCATATGCAAAGGCCCTGGGGCAGAAGGGAGCATCTATTTTAATATTCACTATATTTTTTATAATTCCTGGTGAAACTGTCTCTGCTCCTCATTAAGGGCCGAGCTCTGAGTGAGCAGACACTATGTCTACCTTGTCCATTACTACATCACTCTCACCTAATGTAACGCCTGCCACGTAGTAGCTCAAGAAATATTTGTTGAATGAGTGCGTGAGCTCATAGGAAAAATGATAAAACCAGACCGGGGCTTCAGAGAAGTTTGCTCAGAGGAAACAGCACCTGAGCTGAGATATGAAAGACAAGCAGGCTTTCACTACAGGAAGAAGCTGGAAGAAGCGAGGGAAAGGAGGAGCGGAGACCCTAGGAGCAGGAGCAGTAGCTATTGAGCCGGCTCCAGCTCTGGACGGGGGGTGGGGGGACAGATGGTGGTGCAAAGAGCAGGGCTGGAAGAGACATTGGGAGGGGACAGGGTGAGCCCTACAGGCTGGCTGGGCCTTTGAAGGATTTTCCAGGTGGCAGGTGGGTATGTTGCCATACAGGTAAAGCAGTGTGGGCCTGGGCTAAGGTAGGTGCAGTGGATGCAGACAGGTGGGTATTGCCAGGTGGGTGAGGAGTGGTGCCACTAACCAAGAGGGGTCCTTGGAGGAGCAGCTGCATGTGACATGACTGCCCTGCTGAACAGACTGCTTAGGTGATATCCCCAGGCATGAGCTGTAGTGGTTCAGGTTACTGAGTGTGAAGTCCCCGTGTCCCCTCTGAGCACACCCTAGTCATAGCACTGTACAGAGTGCAACATGGGTACAATACTGTCCCTGTCCTGAGGCCTATTAGGGGGTGAGATGTATACCTATAATCACACGTGGGGCAGGGTCATTAAGTAAGAGAGAAACCAGATGGGAATTCAAAAGGGAGAGGTCACTCCTAGAAGTGAGAGGTCACTTCTAGAGGGGCAAGAGGAGGTAGCGATCTGCTTGGAAACTGCCATACAGAATGACAGTCACCAGTCATCCATATTTTGTGGCAGTGGCAGCGGGAAAATGTGTCTCTGTTGGCATTAACCTCAAAAAGCGAGCTAGCCCTTTAAAACCCACACTCCGCAGTGACTTTTAAAAGCAGCCATTAGTCTGGAGGCTTTTTGAAAGTCTAAATAAATTACATTCATTGGTTTCCCCTTGTCCACACATTAATCTTCTCAAAGGCTGCGGTGCATTAATCAGGCCTGCTCTTCTTCTGCAGTCGCTCCCCCCACCCCACCCCCACTGGATGGTCTACGCATCTGAGTGCACCCATCGATCCCCCGCACACCTACCTGTGCCGGGATGGGAAGGGGTGCCCTCGCCTGTGGCTCCCAGGAGCCCCTGCAGAGCCTGTTCCAGGCTTGGGGTCTCCCTGGAGTTTTAGGGCCCCCAGACATCAAGGCTCTCTGTGGTGACAGTTCACAGACTGGCTGGGAGTTGCCCAATTTTACCGTCCGTCCCCCCACCCTTCTAAAAGTCCTGGGTGAGCCTTGCCTCCTTCCTTCCCAGGAATCTGTTGAGTTGAACAACCAGGTCATTTAATGCTATTGGGTTAGCTACCTCCAAACTGCCTTCCAACAAATAATCTAGACATGGCCAACCAAGGCGTCTGAGTCTCTCATGCTTCATGCCTTTCTCCCTCTGCCCAGGAACGACTGTCGCCCCTTCCTCCTGTGCCCTTGACTTGCGGGGCTTTGGTGTAGTCAAGAGCATTTGGTTACAAGCCGAACACCTTTTGAATTATTTTTGACCCTGTTGATTCCATTTTGTCCCCAATCTGCCACATGTCATGGGCATCCCAGCTTTCATTGACAGGGCCTCCTCTGCATCTGCAGTACGCATGTGCTCACACACTCCAAGCCTGCCCTCATATGTCTGGGCAGCCAGCCCGTCAGGGTGTCCTACAGGCTAGCTGTTCTGTAAAGGCGCCACGTCAGACAAAAATGGGCAAGAACCAGGTCAGGGACTGTGTTCGGCTACAGGACTGGACGGGGCGGAACCTACAAGGAGTCCTCGGGGAGAGTGGCTGCTTTTCAAGGAAGCTCTAAGACCTTCAGTGGAGGAGGGGGCTTGCTTCCACAGCTTGTCCACAGTTCCTTAGCCGACCATGAGGCTAGGAAGGATGTTCTTTTTCTTAAAGGGCCATCTAGGATAGTTCAGATCCATAGGCTCCTCCATCATCCCCCAAACAGAAAAACTGAAACCCATAAGCTTAGTCCCCTTGTTTAATCAAAAGCTTTGTCTACAGTGTTTGAGGAGATGACCTCAATGGGACTGAATTAGGCAGCCAATTAGCGGGGGCCATGCCCAGGCTCAGAGAGAACAAGCTGGCTGTCACTGCGGAGGTATGTGGAGGTGCCTCCTTCTCATCCGCTGTCACCTCTTTGTTGTTAGAAACTTGACTTTGTAGTCTGATAATGATGGCTGGGCTTCCTCTACCCATCAGACAGACGGTTATTAAAACAGTCTGAGAAATCGCCTCTCTACACCTTTCAGGCAGCCTGGCCCTTAGCGTTAGAGAGACATTTTTGGAAATGTCTGACTTTAAGTCATTCTTACTCAGCCAGGGTCAGGAGGAGAGAGCTCTGAATTTGGGCAGTTGTTTGAACGAGTCCCTGAGTTTACTACAGATAAGGCCTGTTGAAAAGGGGGGACTAGGTAACATCTGAAGTCCCTTCCAGCCAGAATGCTATTATTCTCATAGATAGTCTGACAAGTGAAGGACGCAGTAGGAAAGCTGTCAACCTTGACCTTGGAACAGTTAGAGTTCAGCAGACTTGAGTTTCAGTGGAACAAATAGGCACCGGGGGAGACTCTTAACAGTTAGAAGACAGAATCTTCTTCAGGAATTTGGGTTAAAAAATGTGACATCAATCTTTAGAGGATGCAGGATCAGGCGTTCTGTTCTTGGATGTGCTGAAGTCCTTGGGACCAAGGTCAGGATTCAGCTGGAACTGGGGCTGATAGCCAAGGCTTGGCCACATGGAACAAGGCAGGGGGAATGATGGGAACCAAGGGATCAAAATCAGGTAGGAACTGATAACCAAAGGGGTGTGATGCCAGCTCCTGGGTATATGCTCTTAAATGTCTCCCATAGGGTCCAGGACGAAAAGGGTTGAGCCTCAAATTCTGGTTTGGCAGCCTCAGTGGGAAAAGGAAAGTGAGTTGCAGTTGATTATTAACGTTAATTTTGTAGAACAAACTTTTAAATGTGCAGAGAAAGTGATGGAATCCCTGGGATCATCTGCCCAGACAGCAAAGCCAGCAGAGCAGTATCCAGGACCAGCTTTTACATCTGGATCTGGAATTGTCTTTCCAGGACCTTAAATGGGACTCTCCACACAGCTAGCACGATGAAGAGCTTAGCTGGCTGTACCTGAAGAGTGACCTGAAATTAACACAAATGCCCAAGACGTGCCATGAACTAGACAGGAATGAGGACCTCAGGTATGGTTAAGCACCTGAAGATCTTCTCCCCAAAGGGTGTTTCTGGGCCCCTCAATTTGCAGAACATAGAACGTCCTTCAGTCGGCATTGTAAAGAGATGCCCTCCAGAATGTTAAAGCAAGACGGACACGCTGCAGCCCTGTAAACCCCTCGGTTGTTCCTTTCCTGGTCCCAGATCTCCGGGGCCCAGTCCCAAGCTTGCCAGGAATCTCCTGCCCGAGCCCACTCTCGCTCTGTCCCCACTTCCTGTGGGGAGCTTCAGGGACGGCCAGGGAAGTGTCGAGACCCCCACTTGGCATCTGTTGGATCAGCCACTTTATAAGCTCCATTTCTGAGTGAATTGTTCTCATTGCGAAAATATCTGTTCTGGCTTTCCCACTGGAGCCCCGTCTTTGTTGTCTTGCTTATTTAGTTAAAGCACCCCTTCTCACATTGTGCTTTGGAGGAAGTGTGTGTACATGCCGTGTACGTACAGATTCATATATGTATACTGCAGTGTCAGCGTGCGGTGCATGGGGAGGTAGAGAAATGACTGAAACAGCAGATAGCCAAATTACCCTTCTTTTCCCTTGTTTCTGACACATTCACAGGTAAGTCATGAAACCACCCATTGGGCTCTAGTGAACGCCTGAGCTGAGTGGACCTGGACCAGGGGACCTGCTGGAAGTAACACCTGTGGCGCCTCGTCCACACCTGGACCCGATTTAGGTGATGAGGCGCTGACTTGCACGTTGGTGCTAAAGTGAGATGATACCTTTGGAGGTTTGGGGAGAAACTAGGATCTACGAGGGTGGCCCCCAAAAACCTGGACTTTATTTATAAAAAATTGTGCATTTATTCTTACATGTTCAAACTTCAGGTACCTTCAAAGCACTCTCCATGGGATGCAGCACACCTATCAGACGTTTCTTCCACTGCTCCAAGCAGGTTTTGAACTTGTTGATGTTGATGCCTTTTCATGTTTCCGCCATTCTTGTTCTACCTCCTGCACATTGGCAAAACATTTCCCTCTGAGGACTTTTTTCATCCAGGGAAACAAAAAAAAAGTCACTCGAGGCAAGATCAGGTGAATAGGGAGGGTGGGGCTTGGGGGTCATGCTATTTTTGGTCAAGAACTGCTGAACACTCAACACATTGTAGGCAGGTGCACTTGTCAATCACCCATCATGAAATGGGCAAACACACTGAATTTTCAAAAAAATGTCACTGAAGCTGAACACAACCTCTCACAACACCACCAGCTGGTCCACTGATACAGATGAGTTTCTAGAACAATCACCTAGTGGGGAAGCCTGTACCACAAGGGGTCCAGCCTCCAGAAGATAATGCTGTTTCTTTGGGTGCCCCCTGATATTTTGCATGTGGAATGGATGTGCCAGAGGACGGACAGAGGTCGGCAGCCCCTCAGTAGGCCCTCCATGATGCCTGCCTCCCGCTATTTACATCCTGGCGTGGATGGTCCCTCCCACATTAGACCGAAGTTGGGCTGGGTGACCAAGAAAATACATCAAAGTGACCTCATTCCCTGTAATTCCTGACCCACACAAACTGTGAAATAATAAATGTTTGACTTTAGGGCATCTAACCTTTTGGCATCTCTGGGCCACACTGGAAGAAGAGGTATTTGGGGCCACACATTAAATACATTGTGACACATAATCACAAAAAGAATCTCATAATGTTTTAAGTAAATTTACTATTTTGTGTTGGGCTGCATTCATAGCCATCCTGGGCCACATGCAGCCTGCGGCCACGGGTTGCACACCCCAAACAAGTTTGGGGGTGATTTTTTATGCATATACTCAGCACATGGTCTCCGCTTGGCCACCAGCCTCCCGGGCAGGAAGACAGGGACAGGAACAACAAGCACGCTCTTTCCCGGGGCAGGAGCGTCTGCTTCTCTCCACTGGGCAGAACCGTGCAGGGGCTCTCCCGCACTGCGGAGGAAGCTGTGACATGTGGCTTGTTTTTCGGCTGAGAAAATTGCTGCCTGGAATCGAAATTCAGGGCTCACTTAGTGAGGAAGAGAGGGAGTGGATATTGGAAAGGCAACTACACAGCGTTAAAATAGATTTATTTCTGAGTGTGCTACACATTACATTCACGCTTCCTGGCCTTTGTCATCGCGGGACCGAGAAAATAATGCTTGCATGACCTGCTAGGGCGAATGGAGGTTGCTGCTCATGGTCAAGGCCACTCACCTGGGGACATGAAGTGACATTGAATCCACGCGGCTTCTCCAAGGGTCACTATCCTGCAGACCAGCAGCCCACGCACAGTGAAGCTGACGGAGAGGCGTCTGAGGGAGGGTCCCCCACAGACCAGTGTGCAGGAGCTTTATGAAGTAACGTTTTCAAACACTGAACCTGTCAGGGGCGAGGGACACGCAGGGCTGGGCAGAGGGAGAAGCTGGGTGGCAACAAAACGGCCTCAGAGACCTCAGCAGACACTCTGGGGAGCTCGGGAGCTGGGAGGGCCCTGCAGGGTGGTCCCACTTTGAGACAAGTGAGCCACGCCTCTATCCCACCCCTCTCCGGATAAGGGAGGGGACGTGGCTTTGGGAAAGAGCCTCTCTTAGGCTGAGGGCTGCGCCCAGACTGAGGCTCACCTGAGAGCCCTCAGCTGCCATGACTCCCAGCAGCTGGGAGGATGGGTCCCTCGGTTCCAAAAGCGTGGGAGGGACTGGGCGGAGCTTCCCGAATTCACTTCTGGAGGCTTTGTGTCCCGCAGCCCCAGGGAAATGCACACACGATAACGGTCTCAACCAGAATGGCGCCCGCGGGGTTGGGGTTCGTATGCAAATCGGCATCTCAGCCCGCAGAGGAGTCCCTGAGGCCCGAGGAAGAAGCCTTCCGCAGAGCCAGGGGGAGGGGGGCGGGGTTGACAAAGGCATCTCACAGCGCTGTTTATTTGGATTCAGCTAAGACTCTTCCGCAGCATTTAATTCTCATGAATATCATGTAGCAAGAGGCAGCTGAGAGACTGCAGTGAGCTCCCACTTTGCCTTTGAAATTTTTTCTGTTATGAGACTAGAAAGATTAAAGGCATAGGAACACCTTGCACCCATATCGTGCTTGCCTCCCCGCAGAGCGCTTTCCTACACGCGTCATCTTATGTGAGCCTCACGATAGTCCTGGGAGGTAGTCAGAATGCAGATTATTATTCGTCTTAGAGGTGACAAATTGCAACTTTGGACATTTACGCCTCCACCTTACATTCCAAGACTGGGTTGCATTTCTTCTTTCTTTTAAGGATTGTATTTATTTATTTTTACAGAGGAGAAGGGAGAGAGAAAGACAAGGAGAGAAACATTAATGTGTGGTTGCCTCTTGGGCGCCCCCCCACTGGGGACCTGGCCCACAACCCAGGCCTGTGCCCTGACTGAGAATTGAACTGGTGACCCTTTGATTCGCAGGCCGGCACTCAAGCAGTGAGCTATACCAGGGCTGGGTTGCATGTCTTGAAATTTTTTTAATTGACCAACATCCTTTCCATTCTTTCAAAATCCAAGAAGAGGAAGCATGAAGGTAAGTGAGAAAAAATTTCCCCTTCTCCTGTGTATATCTGATTTATAATATCTTTCCCGCATCTCTGTAGCTATAATACAAGAATTAAGAAGCAGAAATTAAACTCCCAACAAGCCAAAATAGTTGGTGACTGTCGCCTGTGATCACATCGTTTACTGTGTCCCCTCTGTGTGTCAGGGGAGTGGTAAAAAAACAGTGAATAAAAATCATACTTCTGTAAACCAGCAATCCAAGAAGGGGCATAAAATAGATAGAGGACTAGCAAACAGCAGGGAAAAGAAGTGGAGCCCAATTTGACGGGAGTTAAGAGAAGGCACAGCATGCTGGGGTGCTTTAAGAAAGGAGACAGCAGCCGCCCTGGCCGGGTGGCTCAGTGGGTTGGAGCATTGTCCCGCACACCAGGAGGCTGCGGGTTTGATGCCTGGTCAGAGCACACACCTAGGTTACAGGTTTGATCTTCAGTAGGAGCATGTGCGGGAGGCAACCGATTGATGTTTCTTTCTCTCTCTCTCTCCCCCTTCCTCTCTCTAAAAATCAATTAAAAAAAACAACAAAACACCAAAACCATATCCTCAGGTGAGGATTAAAAAAGAGAGAGAGAAAGGAGGCAGCATGGGAGCTGGTCCCCAAACCATGAGCACTGCTTGCTGGGCAGACGAGGAAACACCACAGGCTAGCACCGATCCTGAGCTCACCGTGTGCCAGGCCCTGGGCTGAAATGAAAGCAATAATAGCATTCACCGCATGGCTGATGTGCTCAGGGGTGTAGTTAGCGGATTGCATGCTCATTACCATCAGTCAGCCCACTCCACAGCCCGCTCTGCTTGCTCTTCCATTGGTCTGTTTGCTACCCGTGTTTCGTCCTTCCAAGAGTCTTGTAAGCGCTGGATAGGGCAACCACCAGAATTTCAAAGAAATGTTTGGCTGCGGCTTTCCTTGAAGAATAGACCCCTTCGGCTGGGATGCTGCGGAGCCTTGGGAGCAGTCACAGGACACCTTGAGCTGCAGATACTCTCCTATCTGCACCAAGTCAGGCATCCTTTTTGCACACAGGTGACAGATAAGCTTGTGCCCCAGGGAAGCAGCAGGCCTCTGAATGGGGTGTTCTTTCCAGAGTTGCTGATTTGTCTTGCTTTTTCATTCCACCTTTATTCCATTCCACCTTTATTCCGCCGTTGGAGGGAAGGTTTGTAATACGATTAACAAATGAAAAATGTAAATAATGTGACCACTGACATATAGGTTTCCCAGGAATGCCATTTATTACTGACTTTGTAGAAGCTAAGTCATGGGATGCCACCTGTTCATGGTCGTTCCTCAGGCTGCCAGGAGGAGAGAATGTCACAAACAAGAGCCAGAGCTTTTAGTTGCTGGCCTGGTTTGCAGTTTGTGGCTCTCAGGGGTCACCGATTCTAGGGGACGCCGGGGACCACAGACTGGTGTCAGGTGGGCACAAATCTTGGATCAATCCAGGTGAGGCTCTTGATGACCAAACCCTAAATAGCGACTTGAAAGCTTGGGGTGTTTTGGATTTGGAAAGGGTAGGAGGGGAGAATGAAGGGGAGAGGAAGAGATGACCTTTTGGAATAAGTGCAGCAGACCCTTAAGCAGCAATTTAGGCTAATAGGGTATGTTTGCAAGCTTGACCCCTTGGGGGAATTATTTGTAAGACTGAATGAACCCTTGTACATTTCGGAAAGTAGACTTCCTAGTGGAGATGACCCACCTTTGCAGCATCTGGGTGGTCCCGCAGAGCTGGGCTGGACAGTGGGCCAGGAGATTCCGAGTCCTGGCCATGCCCTTCACCGGCTCCGTGACCGTGGGCACATTCCTTAGCGTCTCTGCCCCCTGTTCCCTCATTAATCAAATGTGAAGATTAGGTTATTAGGTCACTGAAGTTGCCTGATCTTTTATGAATGATTCTATTTCAGAGTACTGCTTTGTTATATTCATTCACGGTCACCTTTGACGTCACCTAGAGGAGAAGGTAAAGGAAGCTACGGTGAACTTGCCTTCATTGCGAACCATCCTGTATAGTGGGGGACCTGGGGACCCGAACAGGAAACCCGGAGACCCAACAGAGAGAAGGTGAAAGCGGAAAAGCTGGCATTCGAGCTGCCTGTCCCCTGCCAGACCCAACAAGCAGAGGCAGAGATTGAATCTTTGCGGGCGCTTTATTCAGACGGCCGGCCATCTGAGAAGACAGCGGGTTTGGGCCCTGACAGACCTTCTTACGTTTCCTCTCAAGCCAGCATTTTTAACTGGGCGGGGCCGAGGGAGCGCAGGTAAGGGATTTGGAATTCAGGAAAGACGTTAATCAGGAAAAGATAAAAGCAGCAGTCCGGCAATTTCCCTAACATCCTTTTATCTGCTGACCAGCGATTTTCTTTATCTGTCTTGTGTCCTTGGTGATTTTCTTTATCTGTGTCCAGGGCAGCAGACTGTCTCTCCCTGGAACACAATGGCTCTGATACCACCTTGATTGCTCCTGGTCTCTTCTGGGGCACAGAGATCAATCGCCTGTGGTCTCCTGGAGTCAGGAGAAGCAGTACCTGCAGTTCCTGAAATAACAGCTTTTTACATGGATTAACTACTTGGCTTATTAACTATTACATTCGACTAAAATTTTCCCACTCTTGAGTCCCCCATCGAAGGGATGGCAGCAGGAACTACCACCTCCTCTGGGGAGGGCAGTGGGCCGTGGTTCTCAGGGCATCAGAGGGAAACCCTGCCAGAGTCTGACAGACACTCCAACCTGCTCGGGACTTGTCCCTGGTCCCTTCTTCCCTCTCTCCTGCCTTTCCATTCAAGACTCTACCTCCTCATTATCAGTGATTTACTTTTAGAACAAGGCTAACTAGGCAAGGGGCTGATTTCTGGGAGCTGATCTTGACCTGAACTAAAGCAGGAAGTGCAGGGGTACCATGCTCCTCTCTGAGCAGGAGAGGCAGAACCAGCTCACCTCTGACCTCACCAAGGAGGTGGGCGGGGCAAAGGAGGCGTGAGGTCTGGCACCAGACTGGCCTGGAGTGGGGTGGAGGGACCAGGCTTCCCAGGTGGCTCAGAGAGCTGGCATTTGTAAGGACATTTGACAAGAACCGAGCCATAAGCTCGGGTCTCCCAGGTCTCCGATTGCAGCCTGAGAAGCCAAGGAGGCTGGGGCTCTTTCCCTCCAAAAGCACTCCCTTTCTTCGGGACCCAGTGTGTGCCGTGGGGAAAATGAGCTGCAGCCCCTTATGCGGTCATTCATTTGCGGGAGAATTTCAGTCCAAAATAGAACCAGAGAATATGAGATGGAGAATCTCACACATCTTCTCTCAGGGAGGCAAAAGTTAAGGATGAGGGGCCTGATGTCCTGTACATAAATGCCTGATTTACAGAAACCTGATCATGTTGGAATTTTCTGGGATGGTGAGGGGTTCGGTAGGGGTTGTCTCAGGTCAGCCTCGGGAAGTTTCGCCAGAGGCATGAATGGGCAGTGACCCAGGTTGGGTTGGTTTCATGAGTGAGTTGGGCTGAATTGAGCTTTGTTTGCCTGCCCAGACCAGTTTTGTCTGCTTGGGAGCTTTTCAAGGCCGGTCTCTCTTTGTGTTTGATTTTAACTGCCTCTAACTGACCTCTCCCCTTTTTACGTTCCCTGCCCCAAAATACAACCTACCCCATCCCCTCAATGGACTAGCCTGTAGCTTGCTCTAGTTTGCTTGTCCCGAATTGCAATTTCTTAGCTAGTCTCAAATGAGCTCATCTTTTTAAAGCTTTGCCTCGGTTTACCTCTTTATGTAGGTCAACACATTCATTCATTCAACACAGTTACTGAGTCTGCAGTGTATTGGGTCCTGTGGGTTTCCATGGACCTCATGGTGGGTGAAATTTATGTATAAAACTGCCTTCAGCAAGCTTATGCCCTCATAAAAGACAGGCACTGAAGACAATGGAAAAATTATAAAATAACAACAAGTGGTAAAAAGTGTTAGGAAGCAAAATAGAGCAGAGTGAAGGGGTCGAGTGGGAAGGGAGTGGGGTTCAATCTGGCGGTGAGAGATGGCATCTCAGAGGAGGTGACATTGAACTGAGACCTAAATAAGTAAGGGAACAAGTCCTGGGGACTTTGGGGCTAAAATCTGTCCCCAGGTTCTGGGAACAAATCTGGAAGATGCCTGAGGGAGGAGTGTGCTTCCTGTGTCCTAGCAAAGCTCTGTGTGGCCCCAGCAGAGTGACAGAGAGGGACCCAGGGCATGAAGCCCCAGAGGCAAACGGACACCAGCTCTGGGCCGCACATGCGACCAGACTTGGTTCTCAGTGTGACAGAGACCACGATGGGTTTGCATCTGCCAAGGGTCCTCTGCCGGTGCGTGGAGAATGGACTGTATAGCAGGAGAGAGAGCTGGACACGGGATTTTGACCCTGCTGCTCACCACTGACCTGGGCAGTAAGTGACACTCTCTCATGTTTTCTGCACTTCCCAGGAGACCAGCAGCCTGAGCAGGGAGTCAAGGTCATCCTATGGGAGGGCTTAGCCAGGTCTGAGGCTGGGAGGCTGGGAGGCTGGGAGGCTGCTCGGTGCCAGCATCCGAGAGCATGACTCACAGAAGCTTGGGACACTGTGGTTTCAGGGCTTTGATATTTAGAGCCAAGATGACAAGTTCATTCCTTATTCTCCTTTTTCCAGAACTTTCCTTGGTGTGCTGCAGTTGAAGAAAGACAAAGCTTTGGAGTCAAGGAGATGCGTGTTCAAACCCCAGTGCTACTGCTGACAGGGTGCTACCCCGGGGCTGGTTACTTAACGTCCCTGACCCTCAGTTGCCTGCGAGTGAACTCCTACCTCGAAGGCAGATACTCAGAGATGAGGTAGCTCACACGGTTCAGTTCTGCGTCACAGCAGGTGTCAGAAGTGGTGGCTCCAGGGGCAGCAGAGTTCCTGCTTCGTGTCCTATCGCAGAGCACAATCCTGCTGCCTTTCATGGGCTGCATCGACACCAACAGAGAATAGAGAGACGTTAGATATCTTCTGAGTTAAATCCAGCACTGCCACGTATGGGGAAAGCAGGACTCTGGAGAATCAAAGAAGTTACTGTCCATTTTCCCACACACTCCCTTTTCCAGGAGACAAGGGGGTGGGGGAGGAATGGAAAACAGATGTCTGAAGGGTGGCTGCATGGTGTGGGAGAAGGCTCTGCACCTCCTGTCCAGCTTCTGTTCTGTCACCTGTCAAGGGAGAGCCAGCTCTTTTAGCTGCCACAGCCCACGACCCTGGGAGAGAGCAGACTGCTCCTGATCTCAGCCTCCTCTGTCATCAATCAGGGCCAGAGCGGTGTGGCCTCCCGAATCCTTCACCCGCCCCATGGATTTGTGGCATCGCTGAGAAGCAATGACATTATCCATTTTCCTTGATACCTGCCCTTTGGTTTTCTTGCCACAGAAGCCAGAGCGGAGTGGATCCGGGAAAGGATGCCATTGGGGAAGGTTTGCAAGTCCGTGGGGACAGGCCCCACCCACTCTAAGCCCCTGGTCACGCTCGGCCACTCCACACTTCTTTCCGTCCATCTGGCTCTCATCATCACCTGATTTCTGCTTGTTGGCTTATTTGTGTAGACTTTGCCCCCCATTCACTAGAACCTAAGCTCCCTGGGAGCAGAGGTCTCCTTGTCATGCCCCCCACATGACTTCCAGTGCCCTGGTGGCTGCTGGGCATGCAGTAGACACTTCCCAGCCATTTGCTGAGCAAGCGAATGAGGGAGTGCATGTGTCAGAGATGCTTAGCGCACACAGGCAGGGCCCACAGGGTAGCAACACACCTGGCTTTGGCTCTGCACTGAGATGTGGAGGTGCCAGGCCACCCAGCCCCTTTCGAGTTGCAATTCAATAACTTCAACATGCACTGTTTACTATCACACACATCAGATCAAATAGCCTCTCAGCGGCACGTTGCCCAGACAGGCTATCGGTTAGCTGGGTCCTTCCCCCATTGGCCTTGTGTAGGCAAAGTTGGAGTCCCAAGAGGAGAGCTAGCAGAAGAAGGCAAAGGAAAGGGATGTGAATAATGTGGGTGATTCAGGAAGCGGCTTGATGTGGTCTCAGATGCTGCCCACAGTGGGGGCAGATGGCCAGCTGGGCGTTAGGGAGGCTGATGGAAGACCAGTGAGGCCCAAGAGCCCAACAGGCACCTAAAGTGACAAGCCGGGCTGCCCACCCAAGCAGGGCCACGAGGGCGCTTCACCACCCCCTGCCTGGGTTGGCCCGAGTTCACCAGCACTTCCAACTCACTCATCATAGTTTTGCTCAGACATGGCTTCTTCCTGTCAGATCATAATTGCTTTTAATTGTCCCTCTAATGACATTATGTAACTCCTAAATTTAGCCCTTTGAAGTCCTATTTGTATCTAAACTAACCTGGAACCACATCCCATCTGGATCCGCATTAGACAGGAGATGGTAAAGACAGCGGGGATGTCGTCTGTTTTGTGAGTCCTACATAGCTTCAGGTGCACACCCCTCCAGCGGCTCTGGGAGCCTTAGCAGGCATCTGCAGGCATGAGAGGGACAGGAGGTGTCCCTAGAAAGGGAGGCAGGCTGCAGGTCCCAGGTGGCCATCATTCTGGCTTGCTGAAATGCTATCCATCATCCAGCGTTGCATCGTTGACTTCCGCTGCTGGTGGGACCCCATGTTTGCCCATTCAATAGCAAGCGCTCATTTCCCTTCCTCTCCTGAGTGTTCTAACGCTGCCCTTGGCGGGGCACGTGAATCACTCCGTGCCACTGGGAACTCAGTATTTCCTGCCTGCGGCAAGCAGAGGACCAAAGACCCTTTTTTTTTTTTGGCCCTAAACAGAATCGCTTGCGAATCTGCTTTGTTATCGGCGTTTGGTCAGTGAATGAATGGAGGTGATGTGTGTGCAGAAAGAACGGGGGATGTGGAAGGATCTCTCCACGTCTCGTTATCCTCAGGCTTCCCTCCAGAGAAGTGAAATACAGGGTCAGTGGAAAGGTGAAATGAGATGACATGTAAAGTACTTGGCACACGGGAGGTCATCAACAAACACTGGGTCTCTTCCTTACCCTGGATGGGGAGTCATTGCGTTAGGGTCTAGCGAGAAGGCAGCAAAGTGACCCCATGACTTAGACATGGGCCAGCCTCTCCCAAATTGATTGCCACGAATCCTGGTCTTTGCCAAGGGCTTCGGGACCATCTTCTTGAACTCAATCTAAACTGTACCCCCAAAACCTGTGGTGAGGCTGAGAAAATGCCATCCCCTTTCCAGGCTCCTCCTTCTGTCGCTGTCTATCTGAATCAAAGATCGCAACAGAGGATTAAAAACAGAGGTTCAAAACAACAACAATCCCTCTAAAACCATCAGCAAAATAAAGTAGGGAACTTTTGGGATGCCAAACTGAGCGGAAATAGAAGTGGAGCAATGGCGCCACTATGTGGTGAAACTGAGAACGACACCTTTGGCTGCTGGTGTTTCATCAACCCTCGTTGTTCCCAGCGAGGTTTCCTGGCACCCACCTGACCCAAGGCCAGGGTCATTAGAGCAGAGGGTTGATGGAGCCGGCCGGCAGGACTGGCACACTAGCACTAAGGAAACTTCAAACAACTGTGCTGGTAAGGACGGCAAGCAAGGGAGTGGGAACGGAACCACAGAAGCTTGTCCTCTCTACTGGGAAAAACAGTAACTATTGTGTTACTAAGGCCTATCAGGGACCCAAGGAAATATTCTGCAAAACGTTATTCTTTTACCACCTGCCTCAGGAGAGCCTGGAGAGCCTGGTCAAGGTGCAGATTTGGGGGGTCTGCCCCAGACTTACTGAATCAGAACCTCTGGAGATGGTCGCTGGGAGTTTGCATTTTTTAACAAGTGCCCTGGGCTAGTTGGGGTATGTTAAAATTTGGGCCCAGAAAGCGACCAGAAGCCAAGGAATGAGGAGCCACACAGGCTCGTTGACTCATTCTACAAGAAAGAGAAAATGAAGACAGTGAATGAAGAGGAGGAGACAAGAGCACATTTGAAAGAGGTAGAAACTGGAGGGAGGAAGGGAATCCTGAATAGTACATAGGTACACACACACCACTACCTACATGTGCAGCTGGATGGGCTTGTGGATGAGGTTTTTGTTGCTGGACAGAGGATTTTAAAGATCCTTTTCTCTCTTGTTAAACAAGTACAAGTTAAGTTGCTTCAGCTTAAGCACACTTTAGTACTGGGTAATCCAGTTACATTGAGACCTTTTGCGCTTATTCCGAAATTGAGGTCTGCTTTCCTTACCCTTTGTTAAGTTCTAAAATAAAGAGATTCCTGGGCCCCCATGGTCTGTGTTTATTTCCAAGGAGAGAGCGAATGGTGCTGGAGGGAAGGTCTTTCTCTAGCATTTGTTTTATCCCAGGGGACAGCACGGTGCCTGACAGATAGTGGACGTTCCAAATATCTGATGAATGAAATGAGTAGGCAATTGGTTGGAGGGACGGGAGGAAGGCGGGGAGGGAAGGGAGGACGGGCTAAGCAGACCTCCATGTGTCCTTTCATTTCTTCATTTATGTATTTATTTAATTTTTAAATTACAGTTGACACTACGATGTTAGTTTCAGGTCCTTTTAAGCATCTCTCCTTCCTTCTTGCTGCCTAGCCTTCCCAGCAATCTGTCCCATTGCAACTCTTCCTTGGGGCCCTGCTCAGCCCTTTTCCACCTTGGCTGACCCGGAACGGCCACACTGTGGGAGCTCAGTAATTACGTGCAGTCTGCTCACCTGCAGATTCTGTGTACAGTGTGGACCTTTTGGTAGCTGGTACACTTAGAAACAGAATTCAACTTTCACTGATAGAGGCATAACCACGCCCACCACGGCCTACGTCAAGCCACTGCATGACCTCACCGGACAGGCGAGGGTGCACAACCGTGTGGCATTGCACCACGCAGATATACCTGTTCATAACCCAGGAGCACAGGTGGTAGTAACAGAACAATCAGGAATGATGCGTTTTGAGTATTTATTACCTCTGTGTCCACTATAACTTAATTGTAGGTTTTTATCATTTAATTTTTAAAATAAATCGTTTTACAGAATTCCTGAAAATGTAACAGTTGGCTCTCCTGAGCTGGTCTGAGCCAGTTCCTAACTAAACCACCACTCTGCCCCGAGAAATGTTCTGCCACTAACTTTGGGCCAGAGAGGGGGGGGCGGGGCCAAGCCCAGGGAGGGGCCGCCCAGGAGAGCGCCTTTCAGGAAAGGACTGACAGCCGAGCCCTCCTGAGGGGTCTTCTCTGTGGATCTCTCTTCCTTCTCGAGGTTGGCCCTCCACTGAGCGTGCAGCGGATACTTCTCTAAGCCCTCCTGGCCCACCCCCAGAGCCGGGAGTATGTGGCCCGCCTGTGGACGTCCCGTCGGCCCTGCCTGGCACCCAGTGGAGTCCCTGGCCCAGAGGAACGGGGTTTAATGACCAGTTACTGTTGAATGAATGATCTGGTAGAAAAGACACTGGCCCAGAACCAGAAGGTTGGTGTCCCGTTGTCAGATTGTGTGACTGCAGATTCGGAGCCTTGGTGTCCTCCGTGTAGGAGGAGGGAGCTGAGCCACGTGATTACGCAGGGCCTCTCACTGTCCCAGGACTCTCTTCTCCAGGGTGACAGCCCGGGGAACCCTCACCCCCTGCCCTGGTCAGCTCACCCTCAGGGCTTGCCTTCATCTCGGGGTCAGTGTGTCACTGATGCAAGAGATTCCCATTCAAGGAAAACTCTTCCCAAGAACCTCTGAGTCCCATTAATGGCAGGATTCCAGCTACACCGACAGGATCCACCCAGAAGTTCCTGAGAGGGGTGTGGCTGCACCCCTGAGGCTGGAGGGAGCCTTGAGAGCCTCAGCTTCCAGGGTTGCCTTGGTAACGCGTCAGGGAAGCTTCCAGCCCCTAGCTCCCTTCCTCTCTCCCAGGGAAGATGTTAATGGTGTAAGAAATCACACGGAATAGTGAATATACTAACAGCTGCTGAACTGTACACTCTAAAATGGTGGATTTTGTACTTAAATGAATTCTATCTCGATTTAAAAAATCTTTTTGAATATTTACCAAAGCGAAAAAGGAAAAAGAGGAAGAGAAAGAAGTCACAGCATAGCCCACAGGGGTAGAGAGAAGTAAAAGAACATCCCAAGACCCCTGGGACCAACTGCTTCAGAGGATTTTCATTTGGAATAGGAATTCCAACTGAGTGCGTTTATCGTGGTACTTGATTTAGTAAGTTGGATAATTAGGATCCAGATGGACCCCAAGTGCTGAGTCCCAGAAGAGCAAGTGAGAGGGTAAGAATCCCCCCACCCCCACCTCCCACTCCCCCTAGCCCGGTCCAAGAGGCCAGGGGTCGTGGGCTGACCTCAGCTCTAGCCCTCCGAGGGGGGCTAGCCTTCCTGTCCCTCAGCTCTGGTTTCAAAGCCCTGTCAGCTGGGGCCTCAGAGTCTCCCTGTCAATCCAGGAAAATCCTGGGGAAAAAAGTGGAAAATCCCTTTTTCCTTCAGTTAGGTGAGACTGAGTGGGAATTTTCCAAAGGGAACTCTTCCTTGGAAGCTTAGAAAAAAGAAACACACAAATAAAAAAGGTTTAGAGGAAAAACCAGAAAAAACAACAAGCTTTCCACTAGAGTGTAGATTTCCACTATGGCCAAAGCAGAGCCCCAAGCTGGGGGAACAGTTGGCGGGACCCGTCTCTGGTTTTCTCTGAACAAGGCACCCCCCCAACTGTTGGGCCCTCGGATTCCTTCCTTCCCATTCTTCTCTGGGGTCCTCGCGCCCCTCCTGGGGTGAGGAAGGGGTCCAGCCTGGGACCACCCATGAAGCCGGGCCTAAGGCTGGGTTTTGCAGACAGTGTGTCTCTCAGAGCTTACGCGGGGCCTTTTTGGTGCTATTTTCCAGTTAATCCCAGAATCACAGAGTGACAGATTTAGTGAAAACCCTCTCGACCCCTTGGTCCAGCTCATCCAGTAGGTGAAGTATCCTACCCAGGATGATGCAGGTGTCAGGTTGGAAGGGGCTTGTGTGCAGCCCCTGGGGTGTGGCACCTCAAAAGCCAGGCTAGGCCAGGCCCTTCTGTGGCTTCAGACAGGAGCCCCCTGAACTGAAGGGAGAGGTCTCATCTCCGAGGCTCCTTCAGCAGAAGACCCTTGGAAGGCAGCATGGGTGGTGGGAAGAGAAGAAGGTAGCACCGTCCCAAAACTGTTCTCTAAACCCCCTTGAGTGGGGGGAGGGTGCTTTGTTGTAGAAGGGGCTGGACCCAGCAGAGCAGGATGAAGAACCCTGAGGGCTGTCCCCTCCCACAGGCCAGAAACCCGGAGGGAGGGTCACCCAGGCTCCAGTCTCCCCCAGCCTGCCATTGCAGACCAGCTGTCCCTTCCATTACAGGAGTCCAGGCTTCCTACAGATTGCCTCGCCCCACAGGTCTCTGGGTTTGGCTACAATTGCTCAGAAATGTGCATGAGTCAGTCCCAGTGGCCCCTGCGACTGGCACTTCTCCAGTCCCTGGCAGCCCTAGGCCCACCGAGGTCCTGAACCTACTCAGGCCTGTGCCTGCCGACCTGGGGACAGTCCTCCTCAGACTTGCTGGGCAGTGACAGTCCCGTGATATGAGAGACAGTGCTTCCCGCCCTCTTTGCCTTCCTCCCTCAGAGACGTCTCACAACAAAGTGCCACAAGCCTGGCCTGAGCTATAGAGCTTTTTCATCTCTCTCTCTCTCTCACACACACACACACACACACACACACATACCCCACAACCACGCACATGGGCTGACACTCCCAGTACGCCCCTGTGCCCTGCAGGGTTGTGCTAGGGTATGGTCACAGAACACAGGACGCTCTCTTCCTCCCTCAGAAGGTGCCCTGTGGTCTCCCCAGGGTGCAGCCCTCCAGAGGGTAGTCAGAGCCAGGGGTGGGTCAGGGGGGCTTTGGGAGGGAGGTCTGTTCTCTCTCCAGCTGCATTTTACCTGCTCCAATGCCCTGGTATTTCAAGGAAATAGCCCACTACCAATTATTCTCTTGTCTCCCTGAGTCTACCTACAGCCTGTACACCTAGTCTGCCTTAGACAACCGTATGTCTGGGGAGAGACTAGAATCTTTTATCAAAGGACGTATTATCATTTAATTAATACTAAATTAATGGTTTTATTGTTCAAGTCATCATTGTTTTAGGGTAGCTTTTATGCAGCCATAGGAACGGGAACACACAGAGTTTTGCTTTATCACTTTTGAATTTGTTAGCATGAGCATTTACTCCTGTTGTTTATAGACATAATTATCGCTTTACTGGGGGCAGAATATTTTGAGTTGGTGTAGTACAGCCTATTGAAATATTGCGCTCTCCTTGGCCGTGTAGACAGGTTCTCATTTTCTGCTGTGTAAGTAACGATATACACAAAGAGAGACTTTTCCTTTTCTTTGAGCTGCTTCCCTGGGCCCAAATCCCAGAAGCGGAATTACTTTTGTGTACGAACGTTTTTATGACGCCACAAATCTACCACCAAATTGCTCCTCAGACAAAAATCGCAACAATAGATCCTGCCGTCCATTGTGTTTGGGCAATTTCAGTCCATTCAAACTGCCTCGATTTGCTCTGAATTGAAGTGGGATATAAATAGGTGCGTTCGAGAAGAATCTTTAGGGTCCCGTCACTGGTATTATTGCTTTTAATTTTTGATGATTTAAATTTTGCTAAGAAAACTGTGCTTTATTATGATTTATAATCCGTGTAGCTTGGGTGAGTACTGAGGCTGAGATTTTCCTATGTTTTAAAAATGGTTTTTCCACATTTTAAAAAATGGTAAAAAAAATGTTTTATGCGTAGAAGTATCTATGTGTGTTCTTCATCCAATAATATATTTATCAGAGCTCTTGGATCACTATTTTTAAACTGTGAGTCATGACTTATTAGTAGATTAGGAAATCGATTAAGTGGCACATGACCAGCAGGAAAGAAAAGAATTAGAATAGAACAGAATGGGCTAGAATGAAATAGAAATATAGAAAAGTTATGTTCTGATATTATGAAATATTAACTAATCTTATTAATAGAACAGACTAAAAATATCATTTTGCACGGTGAGCTTTTTGTGTGTGAAATGTCTGTTTCAACCTAAGTATGTAATAGGTCACGATGTAATTTTTTTGTTCAGTGGAGGATACAACCAAAATGATTTTTTTAATTGGCCTTATAAAAACATTTATTAACCCCTTTTCACATCGATGTAAACATTTCCCGAGACCTGAGATGTGTGTCCCTTCTTTATATTGAATTGTCTTTGCGTCATTTCCATTGTTCATGCCTTCAGGCCAGGGGTCCTTCTTTCCATCGAAAACCGAAGTTCATCGTGTTTCTACAAAGCTAATAAATGATCCATTGCACTTTTTTTTTCTGTCACCTCATTTTTCACTGTGGCATTCTCTGGACCCCCTCCCCCACCCCAAACTTATACAAACTCACGTGGGCTCAGCAAAACACAAACGCTGTTAGGAGTGGGCAAGTCAAGGGCGTGGGAGGACCACTTGAGCCCCTGTTCTCAGTGCCAGTCCTCTGCATCTGCGCCGCATCAGCAAAATGAGTTCTGGTGCAAATGCTGTGCGAGCAGATGTTGGAACAGTCAGCTGAAGATAGACACAGAATGATGAAAATGGCCGAAGAGGAAGTAATGCTGAAAGTTCTGGAACACGTGGAAATAGAATCGTACAGAGAGAGGAGGGACAAAATGGTTAAGGGAGAGAGTAATAATAAAATGAGAGTGATAATAATCATCATTACTATATATTATATATTTTCCAGGCTCATTTACTCCTTATCATTGCCTGTGAAGTTTATTATTATTTCCACGTAACAAATGAAAAAACTGCAGCCCAAGAAGGCTATGTGACCTCCCCAAGGTCACTCAGCTGCCAGGTGCCTGGGATTTGAACTTCAGGCCTGTTCTCCTAGTGCTCTGTGCTGGTTCTCAGGGGATCCAGGGCGTGCAGTCAAAGGAAAAAGCGGAATGCCTGGGGAGAGACCTAATCTCACCTTAGGAATCTTAAAGGTATATTTCCTTTCTTTAACTTTTAAAAGTATTTATTTTTAGAGAAAGGGGAAGGGAGGGAGATAGAGAGGGAGAGAAACATCAATGTGTGGTTGCCTCCCAAACCTGCCCAGACCAGGGACTGAACCCAGAACCCAGGCATGTGCCCTGACCAGGAATCAAACTGGCGACTCTTCACTCCGTGGATGGCGTTCGACCAGGTGAGCCATACCTCTCAGGGCTAGAGGAATACTTTTTTTAAAAATATATTTTATTGATTATGCCATTACAGTTGTCCCATTTTCCCCCCTATATTCCCCTCTGCCCTGCACACCCCCTCCCACGCACATTCCCCTCTTTAGTTCATGTCCATGGGTCATATATATAAGTTCTTTGGCTTCTACATTTCCTGTACTATTCTTAACCTCTCCCTGTCTATCTTCTACCTACCATTTATGCTTCTTATTCCCTGTACCTTTTCCCCGTCTCTCCCCACCCACTCCCCTGATGATAACCCTCCATGTGATCTCCATTTCTGTGATTCTGTTCCTGTTCTAGTTGTTTGCTTAGTTTGTTTTTGTTTTTGGTTTGGTTGTTAATAACTGAGTTTGTCATTTTACTGTTCCTATTTTTTATCTTCTTTTTCTTAGATAAGTCCCTTTAACATTTCATATAATAAGGGCTTGGTGATGATGAACTCCTTGAACTTGACCTTATCTGGGAAGCACTTTATCTGCTCTTCCATTCTAAATGAAAGCTTTGCTGGATAGAGTAATCTTGGATGTAGGTCCTTGCCTTTCGTGACTTGGAATACTTCTTTCCAGCCCCTTCATGCCTGCAAGGTTTCTTTTGAGAAATCAGCTGACAGTCTGATGGGCACTCCTTTGTAGGTAATTCTCTCCTTTTCTTTTGCTGCTTTTAAGATTCTCTCTTTATCTTTCATTTTGGCTAATGTAATTATGATGTGCCTTGGTGTGTTCCTCCTTGGGTCCAACTTGTTTGGGACTCTCTGAACTTCCTGGACTCCCTGGAAGTCTATTTCCTTTGCCAAATTGGGGAAGTTCTCTTTCATTATTTGTTCAAATAAGTTTTCAATTTCTTTCTCTTCCTCTTCTCCTTCTGGCACCCCTATAATTTAGATGTTGGAATGTTTAAAGACATCCTGGAGGTTCCTAAGCCTCTCCTCATTTTTTTGAATTCTTGTTTCTTCATTGTGTTCTGGTTGAATGTTTCTTTTTTACTTCTGGTCCACACCATTGATTTGAGTCCCGGTTTCCTTCCCATCACTGTTGGTTCTCTGTACATTTTCCTTTATTTCACTTAGCATAGCCTTCATTTGTTCATCTAATTTGTGACCATATTCAACCAATTCTGTGAGCATCCTGATTACCAGTGTTTTGAACTGTGCGTCTAATAGGTTGGCTATCTGTTCGTCGCTTAGTTGTATTTTTTTCTGGAGCTTTGATCTGTTCTTTCATTTGGGCCTTTTTTTTTTTTTTTTTGGTCTGGGCGCATCTGTTATGTAGTAAGGGGCGGAGCCTTAGGTGTTCACCAGGGTGGGGCAACTACGTCGCTGCGTTGTGACGCTGTTTGTGGGGGAGGGTCCGAGAGGGAGCAGTGCCACTTGCTCTGCCCTCTGCTGGTTTTCAGTCACTTCCCCCAGTACCCACAGTCAAATTGGGCCCTTCTGGTGCTGGTTCCTGGGTGGGTGGGCTTGGGTACGTCCTAGGACCCTGTGGGTCTCTCCAACGAGCTCTTCTGTGAGGCTGGGAATTTCTCCCACTGCCGCCGCCTCAACCCCCACAGGTGTTTTCTATCAGAGGTTTGAGGCTTTATTTCCCTGATGGGACCCTGGGTTGCGTGGTCTGTCTCGCTCCCCAGTTGCTCCTCTGGGTTTATCCACATCTGAGTGTGGGACCACCTGGTCCACCGTCCACCAGCCACCGCCTTGCCGTGAGTCCTCTCCACCTGGCTGCCTGTCATCGCCCCTCCTGCCACTCTGGGTGAGTGTTTCTTCTTTAAGTCCCTGGTTGTCGGACTTCCATACGGTTCAATTTTCTGTCAGTTCTGGTCGGTTTTTGCTTTTAAACTGTTGTTGTCCTTCTTTTGGTTGTGCGAAGAGGCACAGTGTGTCTACCTATGTCTCCATCTTGGCCGGAAGTCCTCTAGAGGAATACTTCCATTGCTCTGTGGAACCTTTCAGATTTTCCCATCCACTCTGGGGACTTCCTTTCAAATAACTGGTTCAAGTCAGCTGGAATAAAAGCAGCTTCTACCCCATTAGGCGCCAGAGATAAACAGGCCAGTCTTTTGTATCCCATCTGTTATTTTTCAGGGCTCCAGATCATGAAAATTCCTAATGTTATACGGTCTGAAAGAGGCTGGGGAGGCCCTGGCACAGAGGTAGCAGCCAGTGTGCACGGGTTTGGGGCTCAGCCCACTCTTCCCAGTTGTGTGATGTCAAGCAAGTTTTCCTCATTGGTACGATGGGAATAATAATCGTCCACACCTGTTATTACTGGCAGCCCCTGGCCCACAGTAAGTGGGACGTTAGTATTAGCTCTGTTATTATTCCATGCTAGATTATTTCCTTGGAAGCCCATATGCTTTGTATTAGTTATACCTGGGTTTACCTGGTTGGATTTTAGGATAGAATCTAGTTTTATCAGTGGCCTATTTACAGAGTTTTTATGTTGAAGTTTGTAAGTCACCTGTGATTACATGGCATTTTCTCACCTAATTGGTCCGTTTCCAGAATACAGGCTCTCTGGCTGCGGGGACCACGTGTCCCATTTCACACTTGCCCCAGCGTAATTGCTCACAGTGCTCCCTTTCAACTCAAAAGACAAATCACGTGGTCATCCTCTTTGGAAAGCGGTCACTGCTGCATGACAAGACCTGGGTCAAGCGGCCCAGCCCAGCGTAGCGTCAGGGGGCAGTTCTAGCCATTTCACGCCAGGACCCCTTGGGCAGGCTGCAGAAACCTTTGGTGCCCATCTGAGAATTTATTTTTAATGCACAAAGTAAAATGCGCAGGATCACAAAGGAATTCCATAGTATTCCATAGTATAAAGAACACTATCAAAATGTTGGGAAAAAAATGTGTGATGTGGCAATATGTATGCTTTTCATTAACGATGAAATAATAGGTCTAGAGACAGGTTTAATAACTATTACAATGTCAAAGCAGTGATGAGCATCAATGACATTTTGAAATATCTGCAACAAAGGTAATATGATATAGAAACACCTGTGATTTCTGTCAGTGACAAAGTCACACCATGTCTGTTTGTCTTCTAAGTTCACAGTAGAATGTAAATGTTTTCTTACCCAAGTTCACAGACCTCTCGCATGCTATCCAGGTCTCTTGCAAACTCCACTTTAAGAATCCCTGCACTGGGGTGAACATAAAGGTCAGGGGGAAAAAATAAAGACTGAAATGGTCACAGGTTTGGTAAGTAGCAGGAGACGTGGGGTGGACAGTGACGTGGGAGTTTGCCAGGACGTGAACCGATGGAGTGAAAACCTGTCTCTGTTGGCAGATCATTGCCCACTGAGGGTACAGCCTGCCGGGAACATGGAATGGCACAGTGGCTCAGGATGTGGGCTTTGAAGCCTGACACACTCAGCTTTGAATCCCAGCCCTGCCATATACCAGCATGTGCTTTGCACAAGTCACAGAATGGCTCTGAGATTCTCCTGTGTAGAAATACAGACTCAGTTCCTCCTGGGTAGTTTCTCCTGTGATTAATAATACCTATCTCCCAGAATCAGAGAATTAAATCACATCACATATGTAAAATGCTTAACACAGTGCCTGATATATCTTTATAAGCCTTTCACGGACAGTTCTGGCAATAGTAGTGTAGTTACTAGTATTACTAGGAAGGTTCACTGCCCCGCTGTAAGCAAGGGCTCCTCGTCACCAAGCATTACTGAAGCATTAGCCTTGTCTCACCTGTGGCCAGCAGGGGGCAACAAACCCTGTACTTAAGCTTCGGTGGAGACTCTTCTGCTCACTAGGTTCCTTTTGCCTCCTTTGCTTGGCCTGCAGTGCCCAGAAGGGTATCTAGTCCCTTTTGAGGGTCAACACCCCCCAGACCACTGAGGCACTGTCAGGAATGTTCTGGTGAGGCCGGGGCCAGAGAACAGTTGTTTATATTATAGCCCATCCTATCCAAGCAGCATTTTAATCATATAATTGGAGGGAGCTGGTGCTGGGTCCTGGGAAGAATTCTCCACATAGTGGGAGCCTCTCAATGTACTCTCACATGTTTCCTCCTTAAACACTTGTTATCTAACCGTTTGAGGCAGAGACAATCAGTGGGGAGGAAACTCCGGAGGTGGCCCAGGGCGAAGATAAATGACATTGATAAAGGACAGAGGCTCTGTTCTAAGACCGGTTGTTCCTGCTTTCGGGAAAAGTGCTGAATTAGGGTGAATCATGACTGCAGCTGCACAGAAGAGGCTACAAGACCCCTGCTTCATTATAATAACATTATAATAAATTAACATCGTGGGACCCCCTTCCCAGGTGGCCAGTGAACGAAAATCATGGGAGACCACATGCACAGTAGCTTTAAAGTAATATAACTAGTTGTACATGCACAATAACGCCCTGCCAAAACTAGCCAGGAAATATCTGCTCTGTAAGAATAGAATCCTTCCAGCCACTGAGGTCAATCTCTGCTCAGAGTTGGCCCGCTCTCATGTTCTGGGGAGTGTACTATTGCTTAATCAATCTGCTCTCTCCCTTTCTGCTGTGAACTCTCAGTGTGTGCCGTTCAATTCTTTGTCTTCGATCACCAAGAGCCTGGCTACCTGTGCCCACCTGTGACACTCTCACCTGCCTTCTTCTGTTTTTCAATCCTCACCTGGGGATATGTTTATTGACTTCAGAGAGAGAGGAAGGAGGAGAGAGAAAGAGAGAGAGAGAGAGAGAGAGAGAGAGAGAAACATTGATCGGTTGCTTCCCCTAAGTGCCCCAACCTGGGATAGAAACTGCAACCTAGGTATGTGCCCTGACTGGGAATCAAACCCGTGAACTTTTGAGGTATGGGATGATGCTACAACCAACTGAGCCACCTGCCAGGGCCCTTTCACCTGCCTTCTTAGTCACAGAAATATCACCTGCCCTCCAGGTAGTCCCAGGAGCCTACAGGGTTTATATCATGTCCTAAGCTGTGCCCAATTTAGGAACATCCAAAGGTCATGCTCTGTCCTTCCTCACTGGACCATGATGAAGTTATTGCCTTATGTTACCCTGCACAGAATAATCAGGAAAGCTTTTCAACTACCCACGTGCACATAGAAAGAAATCATCCCTATGATAGTGGCAGAAAGTTAGCAAATTACAGGCGCCCTTCCCCAGGACATCCCCAAAATGAGATGCACTTAAGTAGGAGGCAGGTACACTGTGTCTGAAATGGGCAAGACGGGGTATCACTTGTAAAACTGTTTCTAAGGGAAAACGTGTCCAAATGACTAACCTAGGAATCGGTGGTAGATCTGTACCCTGAGACCAGACCCTCTGTTCTAGGCCCCTAGCACGTTCCACAAAGCTGACACATAACCAAGGCTCCAGAAATACTTGTCAAAAAGTACTAAAATTTGGAAAATGAGCAGAGAGAGAGCCTCAAGAGATCCAACTTGGTTCTCTATGTATGGATTTCCATTTTTTTGAGCCTTTTTTTTAAAGACTCGGAACCCTTTCCACAAATGAAGTCTTACATGCAATTCCAACAAATGACGCAGATAAACAGGAATTTTCTCTGGCTGATGCAGGGGTGCAGGGGGAGGGAAGAGGAGACCTACCACCGGCTTCTTGCCCTTTAGCCCTGGGGTGCAAATCCAGGCTTCCTCAGTTTGACCCTCCTGGCTTCCCATAGAGCAACCCAGCCTAGCCCCTAGTCCAGAGTAAGCTGCCACCTGGTGAGCTGAGGCTTCCAAGGTGATATGCCCAGTGCAGGTGACCTATAGAAAAAGGACACAGGATAAGCAGCCAGAGGCATAAAATATAATCCTGCCTCTTCCATCAATTGGGTGGCTGGTCTTATCAGAGTCACTGGCCTCCTGCTATACAATGACCGCTGGGAACACTCGACCTCTGAGAGTCCCGCCAGAGCCCACATGTGCATCAAAACTTGCTGACTCATGCTGACTGGGAGAGAAGGTCACACATGGTCCTCACTCTGAGCTCACAGCCTTTTCCTGCCCTGCGTGCCCTGGTCCCATGACAGGCCCTCCTGTCCCCCTTGCTGTGCTGAGCCTCCAGTGCTCCTTCCTGGGGTAAATGTCCCCTTTTCTGGTCCCTTTTGACCCTGGGCTCCAGGACTTGTGTCCTGGGCTCTGAGGCTCACCCTCCCTTCCTGGGTCCCAGCTCTCTAACAGAGAAAAGGCACTGAGTGTTCTCTTCTCAGATCTGCAGTCTCTGACCTGACCATTTCTCTCATTTCCTAATATCACTACAAAGGTGCGTGGCTTGTAACTCTGGCATACTTTGCTTGAAAACTAGTGAACCTCACCTACAGGGCAGAAAGCCAAGGAACAGGGGAGAAAATGTTAATATTTTGTTACCTTCTCTTTTTCAATGGCAGTCTACATTCAGTATTATTTTGTATTAGTTCAGGTGTACAGCATAGTAGCTAGACAGCCATATGTACTTTACAAAGTGTTCCCCGGAGAAGTCTAGTACCCACCTGGCACCACACAGAGTTATTACAATATCGTGGACTCGATGCAGTGCAAGAATGTCGATTCTTAAAAGATGGCTCTGTTCAAAGAAACCACTTTTCTGGCTTGGTAACGTGCAGTTGGGCGCTCTATTTTATGTTCTGCATTCCGATCAGATAGCAGCAGAAATAGGCACGAAAATTGGTTTCAGTGGACAGGTCACAGAATGGGAAGTGGAGCTGTGGAGTGGCTGTGAGGAGTTTGGCCTATCCGTGACGTTTTCCTGATTTCAGTCCCTCATCTGCGAAAGGAGAATCGTGATGCCTGAGTCTCGCAGGACTGCCGTAGGGGTCCAATGAAATCATTTGTTCATTCGTCAAATGTTTGTTTTATTATGAAATAGAGCATATATTTAAAAAGTGCATAAAACCTCTGTGTAGCATTGAAAGGAGCGAACTAAAGCAAATACACGTATTCTCAGAACCTGGATTAAGAGATCAGTGGTATCTGAGAAGCCTTTTGCGTGTCCCTACGTGACCTCTAACCTCTACCCAACCCCCACCCCTCCGACCCCCATGTCTGCACGCTTGCTGACTTCTGTGAGCTGTCCCCTCCCCAGGCTTACTGAGACATCACTGACACATGACGCTGGGTAATGTGAGATGTGCAATGGGGTGACCTGATACACGTATAGACTTCTAGTGGGAAATGTTGAGCACGTCCTTTACCTCACATAATTGCCATCTTGTTGTTGGTATGGCAAGAGCATGAAAGCTTTACTTTCTTAGCGACGTTCAAGAATACAAGACAGTGTCATTACCTAGAGTCACCATGCCATACGTTCGATTCCCAGAATTTATTCATCTTATAATGGGAAGCTTGTGCCCCGGATCAACATCTCCCATCTCTCTCACTCTTTAGCCCCTGACAACCACCACACGGCACTCTGTTTCTATGAGTGCAGTGCTTTTAGATTCCACATATAAATGAGACCGTGTAATATCTGTCTTCTTCTCTCTGACATTGAACTTAGCCTAGTGTCTTCAAGGTTCATCTGTGTTGTCGTGAATGGCAGATTTCCTTCTACCTTATGGCCGAGTAATACTCCATCATCACAGTTTCTTTATCCATTCATCCATCCGTGGATACTTAGGTCATTCCCAGGTCTTGGCTCTATTTTTAAATTTGTGCGCAAACTCCATGCTGTTTCCCACCATGGCTGCCCCGGTCTGCACCCCCACCGAGAGCGCAGGAGGCTCCCTTTTCTCCCCAATCTTGCGAACACGTATCTCTCGTCTTTTACATAACGCCGTTCCAACAGCTTTAAGGACAGCTCATTGTGGTTTTGACTTGGGCTTCCCTGGTGATTAGTGATGTTGAGCAGATTTTTTTATATACTTGGTAGCTGTTTGTAAGACTTTGGAAATATGTCTGTTAAAGTCCTCTGCCCATTTTTAACCGTTTGAGTCCCAGGGGGTATTGTCAGCAGCGCGATAGCGCTGCTTGGGACTCAAACGGTTAAATAAGATTATTTGTTGTTTTGCTATTGCCAACTTCCACCTTTGAATTTTGAGTAAGATATTCTCTTGCTCTTTATAGTTTTTTAATCTGTGGTTAGACCCTTAAAAACATGCTGGTTAGTTTTGCCTATTTTATGCGCATTACAAGTAGAATCCTACTGTATATATTTTTCTGTGATGAGCCTTTCTTGCTTCAGCGTTCTGTTTAGAAACTCATTCATGTGGAAGTGTACCAGTGTAGTTTGTGCTCCACGAGCATATGCTGGGCTAGGTTTGTAAGATGCCCAGGGAGATGCCCTGTACCAAGTTAAAAAAAGTTTCCTGCTATTCTGAGTTTGCCAAGATATTTTTTTATCATACAGTGATTTTGAATCCTCTGAAATGTATTCCTGTTTGAATGCATGCATACACCTTTAACTTATCGCTGTAATATGGGAGATGCCATTACTAATTTTCTAGTGTTAAATCAATATTGTATTTCTATGATAAATTCACAGTGATCACTGTTTTCTACATTATCGAATGTAACGAAATATATTGCATTTAGGATTTTTGCATAAATGCTCTTCAGCGAGACCGGTCTGCAATTTTCCTTCCTTGAACTCTCCTAGTGATTTGAATATCGAAGTTGTGCTGGCTGCGGAAAGTGACATTGATTGAAAATGTTCCCTCTTGTTCTGTTTTCTGGATGAGCTCCTGCAGGTTTGGCGTTGTCTGTACCTTGAATGTTGTGATACATAGCAATGCCCCATAAAGCTATCTTGGTCTGGTATTTTTTTCATGGCAAGATTTTTAGCCAGTTGTTCAGCTTTCTTAGTGGTTATAAGAATCTGTAAGTGATAAGCCTCCTCATTTCTGCTTTGGCCACCTTCCGAAACCTCACGTGTTTTCTCCGTTACAGTAGGAGGCAGCTTGTGACAATGAGCGCTGACTCTGGGGTCGGGCTGCTCACCTGCAGCCCCTTCTCCACTGCTTCCCCGGGACCTCGGGCAGGTTTTTCAGCCTCTGTGCACCCCAGTTTCTTCATCTGTGAGTGAGATAATAGGACCAACCTCAAAGGGTTGTCCAGAGGATTAAAAAAATATGTGTCAAGTTCATAAAATATTACTTGGGACATAATCAATGTATCATTAATACATGCCGTGTCTCATGTTTGCTGTTATGTTTTCTTTTATAACCCTTAAATTGATTGTATGTCTTTTTAACTTTCCAAATGTGTATGTGAGTGGGCAGTTTCTAGTTAATTTTTTGATTAACATTTTATGATTTTATTTCATTGTGGCCAGAGAACATAATCCAAACGACAGCAATTCGCTGAAACTTGATGAGGCAAGCACTTTGGCCTCGCGTATCATTGGTTTTCATAAATGCCCCGTGTGTTCAGAAATACATAGTCTCTGCAAATAGAATGAGTGATTATGCCATTCGGCTCTGTACCCTTACTAGTTATTTTGTTTGCTTGATCTAAGTGTGAACCTTTTGAAAGCAAGGGAGTAACCTAGGCAGACTTGTTATATTTTGATTAGAAAAATGGTTCTTTCCGACTGTTTATAAAGGTTTCTCTTAATAGGCATTTTATTTTTGAAGTTCTTTTTTTTGAAGTTTCAGATTTACAGAAAAACTTCTAAGAGAGTACAGAGTGCCAACATACTCCACACCTAGTCTCCATTATTAACAGATTACGTTCATATGATACATTTGGCATAATTAGTGAACCAATACTGTAAATTATTGATATAGAGTCCAGACTATTCCAGGGAGCATTTGAGATCTGGCTCACTGGCATCTTCTCGTCAGTTTGGCTGAGATAAACTCTCATAAGAAAATAAAAAATAAAGTCTAGACTATTCCAACGTCCTTAGTTTCCCCCAATGCGCCTTTTCCTGACCCCAGAGCCCGCCCGCTCAGCCGTCAGGTCTCCCTAGGCTCCTCCTGGCTGTGATGGCTGCTCAGACTGTTAACGTGTTTGGTAAGGTCGGCATTTTGAGCAGCACTGACAGTGGCCGGCTGTTTTGTAGCAAGTCCTTCGATTGCATCAGATTTCTCTGATACTTTCTCGTTAGACTGGGTTTTGGGGAAGATCGTAGAGGTGAATGGCCATTCTTTCCACAGCGTGCCTGACTCATCACTCGACTTAACCTCGCTCACCTTGGTTGTAAGGTTGCATACGTGTGTAAGCCACTCTAACTTTTACTAAAATGCAATGTCATCGTTAATAATATTATGATGTAATGCCATCAACTAGAATCCAGAGACCTTAAATTTCTACTTAAATTGCTCTGTGAGCTTTGGCTGGTCACTTCACCTCTCTGATCCTCAGAGGTTTTTGCTGCTGTAAAACCGAAGCGTTGCTTGCTTGGCCATGCCAAGCTAAACATACCTCCTTTTGAAATGTCATTTGCATTTACTTCTGAGATGCTCTCTAAACAATATGCAGATCTAGCTTTGCAAATTGCAGTCACCAGCCTCGCAGTGTCCTGGTGAATAGGATTGATCTTGGGTGAAAATGACGGTGTGTGACTTCTGAGATCGGAAATGGAAGACATCGTGGCTTCCCCTTTGTGACTTCCTGGATCACTCACTCAGGGGGAATCGGCCCCCGTGTCATGGACACTCCAGCAGCTTTATAAAAAGTACACACGGTGAGGAGCTGAGGCCGGAGATGGCGTGTGCCATCTTGGAATCAAGTCCTCCACCCAATCTGGCCTTTGCATGACGGTTCCAGGTGCCATATATACTGTTACCTCATGAGACCCCCGTCCAGAACCACCCAGCTAAGCCACTCCGGAATTTCTGAACTCTAGCAACTGTGTAAAAGAACTATTTACAGTTTTTACAAGTAAACAAACAACAAAGGGTTGGATCCCAGGGCCCTTGTGCTTGGGGAGCTGGGTGTGGGGTATAGGCAGGCTTGGTTCCGAGGTTCCTCCCCCACTAAAGCACTGCAGCTCTGTCTTTATCTGGTGTATGGATTGAGGATCTACGTAGCATTTGTTTTGAAAAATTGGAAAACACTGGGTTAGGGAAACATGGGATGTGATGACCTCTTAACAGTCTATGGGTTCATCTATCAGCATGAAAAAAGAAAACCTTACAAACACATGGGCAGTATTGTCTTCAGGGCTCAATCTTGTGCCCCGGAGCACAGTTCTCAAGACTGTAAACAAAAGCGCAGTGTCCTGCGCACTGACAAGTGTATCAGGAGCTGCCCTTCCTGCACACGAGGCTGGACCGAGTTCAGGCCCTGGAGAAAGCACTGTTCCTAGAGGAAAGAGCCCCCTCTGGGCGTAGCTCCCCCCCGCCGCCGAGCCACCATCTGCAAATGGATGGGTTTGCTTCTGTTGCCGACATTTGGTTATCACAGTAATAGTAACAGTATCAGCAATAATAGCTAGCACTACCGAGTACTGTGTGCAAGGCCCGGGATAAGGGGTTTTCCACTTATCTCATTTAATCTCCGTGACTGCTAGGAGGTAGCATTTTAGATGAGATCGGGGGCGCTCAGGGTGGTATGGCCGTAGACGGAGGAAGCATTTTAAAGATGGAAGAAATGAAGGCTGGCACATTAAATATTTCCCAAGGTCATGACTAGGAAGAGTAGAGCTGCGATGAAGACTGTCTATAGCTACCCCAACCCTTTGCCACCCTTTCACGTATTTTAGGCCACTATTAAGAACTAAGCAGTTCCTCTTTGGGTGTGAAAAGCATCAATGTCACACTAGGAAGTTTAACTAGTCATTGTAAGAAAAGCTCTTCATTCATTCACTCACTAGTTCATCCAACCGAGATCAGGAGCCTCGTCTGTGCCCAGGGCTACTCTAGGCTCTGCGGACAGAAGGCAAAGAGACTGGTGCATCCTCAGGATAAGCCGGAAGTTGGGCTAGAGGACCTGAGAAGCCAAACTCCGGGGATGGAGTGGAAGGCGCCCCTCGGGAGCCTAGAGACCAAGGTCTTCCCTAGAGCACAGCTAGGAAATGCCTTCAAAGGAAGAAAGACTAGGTGTCACCTGGCACTGGATCCGAGTCATGACCTTCTAAAGGCAGTCCCGCTAGTCCTTCTAGGAAGCCTGCCTGGGTTGCGCTTCTCGCTGGGCACTGCCCAGGGCTCTGCAGTGACACCACCCTAGAACATCAAAGACTTGGCCCTGAGAAACCTGTGTGAAACTGGACCCTCGAAACTGCTGTGAACCAAGTCCATGGCAGCACTGCTGAGAGGTTTTCCAAGCACAGGTTTTACTGCCCCTGTGATTCAGTACAGTTCCGTCTTTCCGTTGGTCTTATTGAGGATTCCCTTTGGCTGAACTGTATTCTGGTGAAATTCCAACTGTTTGGTGGATGTATTTTGAATTTCACTTCATCACGGTGATTCCACCTGAGCCGTGAGGCTGGACTGGAAGCTGCCCCAGGTGTGAGGATTTTATTCCCACAAAGGGAAGGGAGGCAGGGGCTGGCTGTGGGAAAAGCGGCTTCTATCTGTGGAGACCCCTGGCTGCCACACACACTATTTTATCTTCAAAATAAGAACAAGTGCTTTGTGATAGGCCTGGATTCCCTCCTCCCCAAACCCAGGTCAGGCTCCTTGCCAAGGACACACTCCCAGATACCATCTCAGTCTCTGCTGGAGAGCAGGGTGAGCTAGTGCAGGCCTTTTATCTTGGTGCTCCTGGCTGACTTCTCAAGTCTTGTTTTGATGTGTTTTTACTCAGGGATCTGGAAGGCAAGTAGCTGATTTAAAAATAAAAACTCTTAGTAGGGACTACTCCAAGTTTTCCTGAAGTGTGTTTAAGCCAATCCTTGACTGAGAAAAAAGTACAGGGACTAGGTCGCAGTGAATGTGACTTAACATAAAGCAATAGCCTGCTCTTGATGACGCAGAGGGTGAGTGAAGAGGCTTTGCAGTTTAACTTGGGATAAAGTGGGACCTGCCCATCCACCAGGGGGAACGGGACCACTGTGACCAACAGGTGCCAGGAAGAGAGGCCCACGCCCAGGGCCACCAGACCAAAGGCTGGATGGGGCTCTGGGTGCCCCACCTGGTTCCACACCAGCCGCTCAGGCGCCTGGTGCTCTGACACCCCTGGGTGAGGCTAGCAGCCACTGTTGTTGAACTACTTACACTTGGATAACCTGCCAAGCAGTTAAGGCCACCTACTAATTAGGAGCCATGGTTGTGTGATAAAGGGAGCTACGAAGCAGCTTGTCTATGAAACTTGAAGTCACCACCTTTCTATCCCATCCTTTTCCTGGCTGTTGTCGATTTTACTTTGGGTAAGGAAATATTAATAAAAGCAACAGCATTTGTAAAAGTAAAAAAAACCTAAAATAAAATAAAGAGGAGAACCTTACTTCTGTCACCCTAGTGAAAGCATTCGTCCTTCTCTGTCAAACGGCAAGTGTGAAGGCAGCTGTCTATAAGCCAGAAGTGGGCCCTCACCACACCCGACCGCGCTGGCCCCGAGCTGACTTCCAGCTTCTGAAACTGTGAGAAAGGAATGTGTTTAAAGCGCCATCTGTGGAACTTTGTACGGCAGCCTGAGCTGAGAGACACCACGCACTGATGCTCTTCTTCCCTCTAGTCTAGACCACGAGCTCACGAAAGCAGCTCCTGGTGAGCAGTGCTGCTTCGTCAGCCGGACTTGGGCTTTCACAGGTAGGGGGGACAGTCAGACCTTTGTGAAGTGACAAACGGGTTCACAGCCTGGCTCGGCCCTGAAGCTGTGGCTCTCATCTTGGCTGCACATTAGAACCCCTGGGGGGCATGCAGACTCTAGCCTTCCTGGCTACCGACCTCCCAGACTAATTAGGTCGTCTCCAGATGGCTAATGAAGTCCAGACATCACTAGCATTTGCAGCTCCCCCATCAACTCCAATGTGCAGCCAGATGAGACCCATCACCCTAAAGCTAAATGGGCAAAATACTGGCTGAAGGGGTCCCCAACCAAAAGGTAGGGTGCCAGGTCCTCCTTGTGTTGCAGAGTCAAACAGGCTGCTTTGTGGGGGACAATGGGATGAAGGTCAAGTGGGACAGAAGGCGATGAGTCCTTTCAACACACCAAACCAAAGGAACAGCATCAGGCTCACAAAAGTACTTGTTATTGGAGGCAAGGGGAAGGCTGGCTGAAAGGGTTCCAGTTCCAAGCAGCCAAAACCCAATTGTTAGTGGCACTACTTTTCACTCTGTGGATTCAACTTAGGAAAGGATATCGAGGTTGAACTTTCTCGCAGGACAAGGGCAAAGGAAACTGAAAGACTACTCAGGCTGTTCTTCGGACCCAAGGCCAAGCCGGCCAGGCCCTTGCTGGTTCGTCTGCAGGTGGCTGCCCCGCCACCGAGGGACACGAGCCACACTACTCTACACACAGGAAGGGGGAAGAGGGACAGCTACAGGTCACAGGGGAAGAGCAGGCCCCCGCAGCTTCAAAACTCTTCAGCTTCAAAACTCTTCGTGGAAGGGATAATTCCTGTGGGAGACGCAGCTGTCAGGAGAAAAAGAGAAACACATTAGCTTTTCAAGAGATTTCCAACTGTAATAAATTACGAAACACAGAAACGGTGAAGTGTCTCATTGCAGGTAGAAATAAGTCTGTGAGGCAGCTGCCACGGGCTCTCTGGGACCGGCCTGCACATGTCGGATGCCACTTTCCCATGTGCCCAGCACTGTGCCCAGGGCAGCAAGACACAGTTCCTGCCTCCCAACAGATCAGTCTAGCGGGCTGGACCGGAGGGCATCTCACCGTCTTAAACGTTGAGTGTAATAACGACGTGAGAGATGTTAAGAGCCTGTGCATGTGACAGAAAAGTGTTCTGCGTACCCAAAGAGAGAGGGCACTGCCACCTCCAGAAGTCTCCTGGTATCGGCGGAAGCTGAAGGGGACCCAGCATAGTAGTTGAGGATTTGATAAAAGGAACACAAGGGGACAGACTGGGCATCGACCTGGGGCTGGAAAGCTGCCGGCGTGGCTGCTGCGGTCCGCAGCCCCATCTGGCAGGGCAGGCCAGCGGCTTGTGTTGGGGGCCTAATGTCAATAATGTTGGAAAAACTGGCTAGGTGGAGTGCGAGAGGCCCAGGGCAAACCCAGCTTGGAGAATTTAACTCTTATTCAAATATTCAGAACCGTTCAAAAGTTGCCCATGGTCTGCCTTTTTTTTCCCCCACATCCCATCAAACCTGAGGTATGTAAATACCCCATGCCATTAGCAACAGGGGCTGAGTATCATGGTAACTGCCCAACAGAGGTCATGTGTACATGTATGTGTGTGTACAGTTCCACAAAGCTCCCTGGATGACCCGGGAATGTTGGAGACAGCCTCTCCTCCTCCACTGGAACCCCAAACATCCCCACCACACATCGGTAGCCCACAGAATCATGAGTGGTTTCCAGAATCGCGCTGGACATCCACATGTAAAGGGATCAGCGAGGAAACCCCTGAGGTCTGTCAGCCCCAAGAGCTTCAATAATCATGTGAGCGGTGGGAAGGGAGCTGAATGCACGACAAAGAGATGCTCAAAGCAGAACGCATGTAACTCGGCAGAAGATTCACTTCTCTTCCTCGCCCTCTAGATCCAAAATCGGTTGCAATGTCTAAAGGCTCAATATCAGTAACAGACATGGGGACATCAGAATGGGCCCTGGCGTGGGGCTGCCAGTGATAAATTCTGTCTGTGGTCTCTTGAATCGGAGGCCCTGGTGTGACAGATGACAACCTGCTCATGAGCACATTCACACCTGAAGACGGGAATTATCGTCCAAGATGCACAGCTGGTGGACATCTGCCTGGGGTGGTAGTGAATGCCACCGGTGGCTTAAACTCTGAGCGGGACAGAGAGAGCTGGGAAGAGAAAGCTAGCAGCTACCCTGTCTCAGGGACTGTCCACTAGTTTGCTTAGAAGAGTAGCTAACGACTAAGGAGAGAGCAGAAACCAGCAGAGAGAGCAGGTAATAAGAACAGCGAGAGAGGAGGTTCCTAGTCTCCCTTGGAAAATGGGGCGTTTCTTCCTGAAAGCAGAGAATGAGCCTTGAACTTCAGCTGCTGCACGGGCAGGAAAATAAAATCAACAGCCCTCTTTATCACCTGCCTCAGGTTCCAAACGACAAGTCAGAAGGAACACAAGGAACCAGCGAAGGTGTAAGTGGAGGGCCCGTGGGCAGCTCCGCCAGTCAGAGGGGCTGAGTGACTTTCTCGGAGTCCAGTGGCCAGAACAGGGGAGATCCAGGCCCTAAGCACCATGCTTCCTACTAAGCCCCTTTTATTTGTCATTATCAGAGTCACAGGTGTATTCTTCCACGAAGGTGGGGACAGGAGCCACCCAGGATCCTTTGGTTTTCATCTACAGTGAGATTTGGAAGTTGAACGCTAAAATGCGCATTTACTACAGGTCGGGCCAATAATGCACCTGGCCCAGGATGAAAAGATACTAGAACAGATGCCTTGGCATCTTCCCTGGGGCTGGGTGCGGTTCAGCTGACAGAGGATGAAACGTTTCTGGCTGTCCATGTATGAGAACACAAGTAAGAATGGCCGAGAGCGCAGGACTTGTACCCAAGGCTTTCTGGAGTTAGGCCTTCACCCTGCAGTATCTGATGCTCGCCCCGGGCCCACTCACCTCACCAAGGCACAGACTCTCCAGTTCCTGTTGTAGCTGAGTAAGGTGGCCATGTCCTCGCTGCTCAGCTCAAAGTCAAAGACCTAGGGAGAAAGAGTGTCCAATAAGCACTAAGCTCAAACACAAGGGGCCTAGCAGCTCTGTGCAGGCCACTGATGAGAAGCCACCTGAGCAGGGAGGGGAGGGAGGGAGACTGAACTCAGAAAGTGCAGCGACTGCCCAGGGAAGGCCCAGGTCTCGGCTCGGTACCATGTGAGTCACTGAGAACAGTCCTTCCCTTCCAGAATCCCCCAGCAAAATCGCACTTTTTATTCCATTTAGCTCATTCCAAGACCACTACTGGGCACTTCTGCTGTGCTTAGCACCAGGGAACACAAGGATGGGTGAGACATGTCTTTGCCTCAGTTTACAAGGAAGCAAAGGAAACGCAACAGCTGTCACACATGGAGGAACTGACGGTGTGAAAAGCACCACACAGGGCGTGCGGCCTAAAGCCTGACCGAGGAACTAAAGGCCGTGGTCAAAGGGTTTGAGGTGGGCCCCAGACTCCAACTTAGGTTGGGACAGCGAGAGCAAGGCAGTGTAGTGGGAGAATCCTCCATGTGAAGACCAGTCGCAGGGGAGGTGTGGTCGGCGTGGAGGCCAGTGGGCAGGCCCTGAGCGGCACCGGGCGAGCCTGGGACAGCTGGCCACACACAGCACCTTCAGTGTTCAATGAGCACAGAACAGGCAAGAAAGCCTGCTGCAGACTCTGTGATTACAACAGTGCAAAACTGTGCAAGGACTACACACTAAGAAGTGCAAATAAAATGTTAGCACTATGACATTAGTCATTTCAAAATTACTGTTTTCTAACATCTTGAAAAGATAACATACGAAACAAAAGATTCATCTCTAGCACGAGGTGTTCCCCATAGTGGTCACTGTTTGACCACTTTATCAGTCAGAACATCTGAAGAAAATTCTCCCCTACCACCAATAAGCCCCACCCCCAGTCTCCTAGGTGACCAATCACACAGGTCACAGCCACAGCCCATGGCCAGTGAACTTGCAAAACCAGGTGTTCACTGTGGAAACAGCTGCTGGAAGCCAAAGCCTGGGCAAGGACAGTGTGGACGTGTGGAGTCGCTCTGCTTGGGGACCACAGCTATAGGCCTCTCATGGAGCAGCTCTGCTCCCCAGACCCGCATCAGCAGTGTGAGGGGCCAGGAGGGCGTGATGCCAGGTCGGCCGATCTGCTCGGAGGGTGCCTGCAGGGCCCACACTGACACCTCCCGGTGCCCTGATGCCAGCCCTGCTGCTCTGCCCACTGTGGGACAGGGTCTTGGCAGGAGGGGTGGGCAGAAACGGCCTGTGGGGACTGCGCGGACCACAGTCGCATCAGCAGCACAGCAGCGTTCCTGGGCGCTTACTAGGGTACCAAGCACAGTCTATGAAGACCTTTGATGTATGGTGTTCAATCTCCATGACGACCCTTGATACTGTCATTTTACAGTTGGGGAAACTGAGGTACCTAGCAAAGCCCTGCTGCAAACCCAGCGCCACTCACACACATTTCTCAGGGCAAACACTGAGTCACTGAGGAGCCTCAGCAGGAGTGTGCATGCACAGGGGGTAAACTGAGGCACAGGGCCCCCCCCCAAACCAGTGCCTGCACCCAGGAAGAGCCACTGTCCAGAGTCCAAGGCATGCTCACTGCAGCCTGCTGAGGGTGACTCCCTGACGGAGACGTGACAGAGGGTGAGGACCCCCACGCAAACTGTAGGGACAAGATGAGACCCCAGGAAGCATCCTACCCACCCCACCCCCACCCTTTTCCACTGAGCAAAACCAGGGCAGGCCAGCCGGTACCTCACCTGGAAGTTCTCAGCGATGCGTTCAGGTGTCACGGACTTGGGGATCACGATCAAGTTCCTCTGCATGGGGAACCGGATCAGAACCTGTAGACAGACGTGCTGCGTGCATGAGCACACCAAGAACTCTATGCCATCGTCCCACTTAACCTCCTGTCCCCATGAACAGAAGGGGGAAATTCCAGAACTTCCCATGAGAACAGCAAGGCTCAGGGACGTCAGGCTCACACCCAGAACCGGGGAGGGTAGCACTCAAGGTCTGACCCCGGAGCCCTGCTCTCAGCCACCATGCCATGCACATTGGTGTCTCCCAGACGTCCTGCCCGCAAGGAGACAGCCCACGGACCAGGAGCTCCTGCTGCTGCTGGACCAGGAAGGACGACAGCGTGCCTGTGCGGTTGACAACCAGAGCTCTACCAGGAGCAGAGGCTGCCCCTCTTGGCAGCCTGGGAGGGTGGCAGGCAGGCACTGTTATTCCCAGGCCACACGGCGGTATTAACTCCCACTTGGTGTCCTGTCTACTACACACCCGAGGACCTCGAGCCACACTTCCAGGAGGGCTTGACAGGGCTCAGTCACCTCCCCCTCCTGGCTTACTGGGACCACCACGAGCGCAGTTCTGGGGACAGTCAGAAGCGCCTTGGAAGTGGCCATACCTGGGCTGTGGTTTTATTGTACTTGTCAGCTATGGCTTTGATCCTGGGATCTTCCAGTAGGGCAGGGTCCTCAGGCTTGGCCCTGGAGGCGGAAAGATGGCCTGTGTGAACAACCATCGGTGCTACCATTCACAAGAGCCGGCGCCCCAACCCTAACTCCATCCACCTCAGAGGGCAGCCCACCAGTCGTCTCCCGATTCGAAGTTTGGCTGGGAACCCCCAAGCCTTCAGGAAAAGAGCGGGCCTCTTGCTGGCAGCAACACCAACCAGGAAACCCGACAACGGGGCTCCTGAGAAGGTCTGCAAATCAGCCCTGAGCCCCTTTCCTTGGCACTGAAGTTTTCTTCTCTCTGGTCATTTCTAATCTTCCCTAACTGACAAAGCGTGGTCCCGTGGGAACTCACCAGGGCCTGTCGGGAGAGCCCAGGGGACTGTAGGCGGTCACCACGATGCCTTTAGAGTGGCAGTACTGGATGAGCTTCTCCTGAGTGAGGTACGGGTGGCACTCGATCTGCAAGTGCGAACGGGGGGCTGCTGCAGCTTGGGGCACGGGTGACAGGGCACACAGGAAGGCTCCTCATGCCACGTCCCAGCCCCACCAGACAGGAAGTCACGTGACCAGTGTCCTATCTCCCAGATAAGCTCTGACGACAGCTCCACTCCCCAGCTAGTGTCCTTGACATGAACAAGAATAAACTGGCACCGATGAACCGTGGCTGTGGGCCCTCAGAGGTTTTTCTGGCTTTGGCCACTTGTCACCAGTGACAGGTCTGAGGGTCTCAACATCCATAGGCTGCTGTGAGACCTGAGCCCTGACAAGCCAGGCTCAAACCCTCCTCTCCCACAAGCTGTACTCCCAGGTGTGCCACTGACCCGCTGAAGCCCGGCTGAGGACTCCACCAGTGCCCAGGAGCTGGTCCCTGGCTAACCCCCAGGGGACGTGAACAAGAAGTACCTGCCAGAATCAGGGAGTCCCAAGTGCCTGCTGTGCCCACCAGCTTCCCTGCTGGGTATTTACCTGGTTAACTGCTGGCTTATATTTTAAGCCAGGTTTGTTTAAGATCTTCTCAATTTGGACATGGTTGAAGTTGGAGATGCCGATAGCTTTCACTAGCCCTTCGTCCACCAGCTCTTCCATGACCTAAGGATGAGAGAGGGCCTGCCTGCACCAAACCTGTGCCCCATAGGACAGGGTAGGAAGCATCTTTGGCACCAGCCTTGCCTTTACCCTCCAGTGCCAGAGTCAGACCTTTGAGGAGCCAGAGACACAAAGGCAGATGCCAAGCTGGCTTGAACCAAGATGAGCAAAAATGGTCGCAGAGCCCTGGCCAGTGTGGCTCAGTTGGTTGGAGCATTGTCCTGTAAACCCAAAGGTCACAGGTTCGATTCCTGGTCAGGGCGCACACAAGAGACAGCTGATCGATGTTTGTCTCTCACACTGATGTTTGTCTGTCTCTCTTACCCCCCCACTCTAAACCAATAAGCATGTCCTCGGATGAGGATTAAAAAACAACAAGATGCAGTGCAGGAAGCAGTAGAGCCCACACCTGCCCCCTCACAAGGACCACTGGAAACCAGCACCAAAGAAAGCCAAATCAGGGATGGCCTTACCTCCCACGTGTCCAGGAAGTCGGCGTCAGAAGCAATCACATTGCCTTTCGTATCCAAGGGGAATAAGTCTTTCCCGGGCTGTCATTACGATCAAATGCAAATGGTCAATAACAGCCCTTCACAGCTGTGCTGGGGACCTGGGTCCCTGAGAGCCAAGTTTTAAAAATACTCTACAAGAGCTGGCTAAGTTTCTAGAAGGTAATCAAGGGCAAATCCGTGTCCGTGGGAAAAAGGAACAGGGAGTTAACGGCTGAAGCTCCACAGTTGCTCTGAAAGAGGGGTCTTGGCTGTCAGATGGAAATGGCTCATTCTGGGGCAGCGAGACAAAACCCGCCACAGACGGCAGCGTGTGGATGGAGGAAGGACTCAAGGCCAGGACTCGTGGGGCCCACGTCCTGGCTGGGTCACTAGCCTATGGGGCCATCACCTCGCCAAGCCTTGCTGGCTTCTCACAAAACACAAAAGATGAAAGTCAGGCCCTGATACCATGCAGCACAACGAAATAGAGCTGTAGGGTCAAACGCACACTTCCCATCTAGCTGACAGGAAAAATCTGAGCCTGTAGCTGGAATGAAGGCAAAGGATGTAGTGACGTCAGATTCCTGTGGTACAGAGTTACACTGCCCTGAGTGTGCACCAGGCCTCCACAGGATGTGGCACGCGTGTGTAATGTGGGAACATACACACACACAGAGGTGCAAGGTAGAAGTGTGTACGTGTGCGCGTGCCTCTGGGCAGGGTGGGGATAACTGATGACGTCTGTGGCTAAGGGCAGAAATGTCACCGGAGCCATGTCTGCTGCCCCAAGGTTGTACGTTGTATACTCACCAGCCGACCCAGTGCAGGGCTCCTCAAACTCTGTAGTGTGCAGCTGAGTCACTGGGGTTTGGACTCAGAAGCCATGAGTGGGGCCCGAGACTGATGTCTAACTGGTGGGGTGAGGTCCCTGCTGCTGGCCTAGGGACTGCGCCAAGAGCAGTAACACCACACAGAGCGTGTGCGCACTCATCACCTGCCAGCCAAGGGGGCCCTACGTGCTCCAGGTTACACCTGAGCCCTGCGCCCCATACCTTGAAACTGATGGGCCAGTGAATAAGGTAGAGATCCAGGTAGTCCAGCTTCAGGTCACTGAGCGTCTTCTTGAAGGCTCCCTTCACCAGGTTTTTCTCGTGGTATGTGGACCACAGCTGAAGCCAGTGAGAGAACACATCTTATCACTGCCACGCAGGGAGCTGTTTCCCCACTGGGAGCCAGACGGCCTGAAGCCAAAGGACTCACTTTCCTCTCACCACCCACCCTCACCAACATGATGCTGAACATGGGGGTGAAGGAGATGCCACCTCACAGTGGGGGTCCTAACTTCCCAAAGGAACGTAGGATAAACAGGTCAAAGATACCTCTCAGAAGAACCAAACTAAAGGCATAAAATAAAATGGACAGGCTGGCACCAGCCCTGGGTCCTACACATGAGTTCTCAAGGCTATTTTCCCTGAGAGACCCTCCCGCCAGGTGTCCTCTGGGCACCAACAGCGTATACACAAAAGGCAGTGGCCAACAATGAAGATCCACTCTTAGATAGGAACCAAGTTCCACTCTAAGTCCTGGAAAGAAAGCACCAACCCACCCCTTCAGCCTCTTCACAGCAAGGGGCTCTATAAGGGGTCCAGGTGGAACAACCATCCAGTGGACAGGCACGGATGAGTGCGCCCTGGAGCCCCGCCATGGCCTCCAGCCAACACGCTTTCCCCAGAATTGTGCACCGAGTGATGACTACAGCTATGTGAGAAGGCCCCAGAATACAGGGAAACCTATCCGCGTGGAATGCTCAGCTCTGTTCTGAAAGCAGACAGGTGCCTGTTCAGCACACAGGAAGCAAACCCATGGATTGCTTCTCCCGTGGGGAATCAGGCCTGCATTGCTCCTAGGCCGCTTTGAAACTTGCTCTCACTAAAAAACAAAAAAAAAAACTCCCTTACCCGGAATCAAGACAGCAGAGGTTTACTGTGATCTGAGCTAAACCTCCCAAGTATGGTGTAACCAGTTCAGCCACTTTTCCCCTTTACATTTGCAAATGACCTTTCTCTTTGAAGTGATTGGCAACATTCTTTCCTTTGTTATCTATAAAAGGTAACCACCTAAAGCAAACCTGTGCATAGCAAATGAGGGCCATCCTTGATGTAATGTACCTAGAATGTCAATAAAAGCCTGTCCAGGCAGGGGTGGGGACCCTCTCTTTCTCACTTAGAGAGTGGCTGCGTCGTCCCTTTTTCTCCATTGGGTTTCTTTAGTCTGTGTGAATTTGTTCGTTGTTCACTGCAGCCACAGCATAAACATCCACAACATATGGACCCGCTGGATGGAGTCTGCATCACCAGAGTACGGCCTCAGCTCCTAAGCTGAGGCCACCAATGAACAACTGTGAATGAGAACCCTACACCCCAGGCTCCTGAGAGCCACACCTTGCTGACGATGAAGAGGTCCTCGCGCTTCACCACCTGCTCCTTGATCTTCTCTTGGATGGCTATGCCCACCTCATTCTCGTTCTGGTAGACGTGGGCACAGTCAATGTGGCGGTACCCGAGGTCAATCGCCACCTTCACAGCTTCCGTCACTTTGCCTGGAGGGGACTGAAAGGAAACAGAAGGCGTGGGGTTAAAACCCCAAATGAAACAGAAGGTGGCATCTGCCCACAACTCAGGGAGGAGGGTGGAGCGTGCCTGGTGCTCCTCACTAAAGCACCTGCTCCTGGTCTGGTGGCTTCTGAGGCAGAACTCTTTGCCCTCAGGCAGGAGGAGGTGAAATGCCACACGGATTCATTTTAAGGTCATCTGACCCCTTGAAAACAGCCCAGATTACCGTTAAAAAATGTGCAGAGACATTCACTTCCTTGTTTCTTCACATCTGCTGATTTACAAGCCACTGTGTAAAAAATCCCCCACTATCAGAATCTATTAGGGTCCCAAGACAATAAGGGATACCATTTCCTTCAAACAGCCCCAAATATTTTAAAAACTGGTAAATGTTTACACAATTCCCACTTGGGTTTCAGTTCAGCAAATGCCTATGCTTTCCTTTCTCTCTCTGTGCATGGATATCCGGAATCCTTTGTTTTTAAAAGCAGTTCTGGGAGATGATACAAAGTCCAGGATACTACTGACACAGATTCAAAGACCTGGGTGTCAATTCTCATTCTACCAGAAACTTGGAAGGTCACCATATGGTTTGTAGTCTCAGCTACAAAGAAGCTGGCTGGCTGGCTGGCTGGCTGTGCCCAAACCCACTGAGTGACAAGCACAGGTGCAGGGAGTGGGCTGTCGAGGAGGGAGGGTCTGCACGGCCATCAGGCTTCACCCAGATTGACTGCAGACACTCCCATCTCCTGCTCGGATCAGAGGGGTGAAAAGCAGACGTGTGTGCAACGGCCTGTAGACCAGTGAATAGTGCACATTCCTCCAGGGAGCTGGGGTAGGAAAGAATGGAGAGGAAAACTCCCCAGGGCCATCCACAGCTGCAGACATCTGCTCTTTGGACCTCAGCTGTTGGGAATAGGTGATGGGGGCAGGACAGGGAGCCATGAGAATCAGAGCGTGACCTGATAGTGCCCTGAGCTTGCTCACCACTGCAGAGGGAGCAGGGAGATGGGGGTGCGGATGCTAACTCAGGTGTTAGATCAAGGAATAACTTCAGGTGATATGGCAATCTCCTCTTTCCTGGAAGACCTATGAAGCTGCACCTGTGGCTGAAGGAGCAGAGCAGGAGACATTAACTACCACAGCCTCTCTGTGGCGTACTGGGCACAGCTGTGGCTGATGTGACCCGTGAGGGCAGAGTACACCCCTTCCCAAGAAAGAGAACAAGCCAGGGACCCAGGTGGGGTCAACTGCCCAGCATGCCTTTGGCTCTCTTCAGACTTAATGGAACCCCGACTTTCTCTGCAGAGCCCGAACTGTGCCAGTCTAGCTCCTTGGAGCCCCCAACCCCGGGCAGAGGGTGGGTACATTTCTCAGGCCTGGTATCTGCCAGTGACTGGTATTGGTGCAGAGACATGACCCAAACCAGGTCCATGGGAGTTGATCTTTGGCCTGAAGTTGGCACCAACACCATCTCACTCTGCTGGGAGATGAGCCAAGAGCTGCTGGAGGGAAGTGGGATTGAGGAACAGGTGAGGGTTACATTTATACCCCTGAATCTGGTACATGAGAGGTCACTCTACAGTCAATGAATCACCACTTCAAACAAACTTTTTTTTGTCTGCTTCAGTTTAACTTGGCTATCCCGATCCTTGGAATCAAAAGTGTGCAGACTCCGAGAACAGTCCCCAGGACATGAAAGACCCGTGAGAACAAGGAGCCGCACCCACTCGCAGTCTCCCACGGTCCTCACAAAGATAAGCAAATGGTATTGAGGCCCCCATCTCTTGTCCAGCATCAGTGAAGGAGACCTATACTTACATCATTTATTTCACTGACGCCCACCCTCATCATGTGACGGCACAATTCAGGACAGACCTCATCTCTCCACCCCCCGAAATCTGAAGTTATCTTAGAGTACCTGCTATTTACGAGACACAGTGAGAAGCGCTGGAAATACATGTGAACAAGGCAGGCACTACCCTAGCCCTCAACAAACTCTGCCTGCAGAAATGAGCTAAACACACAGATTTTGTGTTACTTTAAATGAAAACGCAGCTTTGCAGGGTGTCAGGTGCTCAGGCGGATGACCAAAAGCCCTCTTTTATCACCTTTTACTCCTTCCTTACCCTACAGCAGTGATTTCCAAATGAGGGGCCTAAAGTCAGGACCACACTTTCTAAAAACCGGGAACAAAAAATTTCGGGACGCGACCCCACCTAGTAAGGCTAAGGACGGCTCTGAGGAGCTTTTGTTACAGTTCTGTGTGCCCATCTGGGGGCTGCATCCTAAGCGGGTAATTGCCAAGAAAATGTCTTTTCACATCCATTCTGAGAGAATAACCTGCCACTGATGGAACTGAACTCAGTGGCATGGCCATAACCCAATTACACCCTGAGGGCCACCGTTCAACTTTTTGAAGTAAATACAGAATAACTAACATTCCAATCACTTTGGCCAAGAGATATTTTCCATATGAGGCAACTCTAGGACCCTTTTCTTTATTCACCTGGTATTTACCAATTTTCAACCGCAGGTTTTAGAGTAGAGGTAAGCACCATCTTCTGTTCTATTTCAAACCCCTGCAGGGGTGCAAGTCAATCCTGTCCCTCCCCCACACTCCCCCTCCACCCGTCTGTCTGTAAACACCCAATGCCCAGGCCCACCATCAAAGTTCATGGGAGAACCAGGGTCACAGCTGTGGGACATAGTATACAATACCTGAACCGACCTTTTAAGCAGCTTAAAAATATTAGGTTTTCCCCCGGTGACTATAACTACCTTCTGTGCCCCCTAATTTTCAGATAATCAGAGACTACCCATTTTATTCCTCACCACTTCTTGGGAACACTGTGAGTTAAGAGATTTCGGGGGTGATAAGGTTTCTGGAGCCAGTTTTAATACTGATGCCTGCTTAGTTTTCCATGGGCAGGCGGTAACCGCCCGTGCAGATTCTCTGCGGAGCTCCAGCGACACCCCAAAGTGACACACCCAGCTAAAGAGTTTGGTTCAGCGCTGCGCGTCTGGGGACGTGGAAATGGATGTGTTCTGGGCCACCTAATTGAATTACCTGCAGTCTCCAGGCTTACGTTTCGACGCTTATTCCCTTAGAGGGAAAAATGGAACCGATTAGGACAAACTATGTGGAACAAAAACAAAGGAGCGGCACCACAAGTGCTCTTAGGACTTGAACGCCAGCGCAAAATGCACCCTGGTCTTCCAGATCCATCTCCCGCTCTCCAACTCCGGGGCCAGAGCGGAGGGGGTCTGGGAAGCTCACCTAGCCTTCGGTCCCTTTTAGTATTTTTCCAGCTGGGATCGGATTCAAAGTGTGGCCTGGGGACCAAACCCACCAAGTGTCTACGGAGTCGGCCTTCCGCGGGCCTCCCAAGCCCCTCCCGCACCCCAACCCCCCGGCCAACGGGCCTGGCCCACCTCCGAGTCCAGGAGCCCGCAGGGCCGACCTGAGCCAGTCCTTCTCGGCTAGGAATACCCAAGTACGGCTCCTTAAGGGCCGAACATCCAGGCGGAGGGTCACTCCAGGTCCCTCCCCGCCCCAGGCTGCGCGGAGGCTGAAGAGAGCAGCAGGACGCTATCTCCACCAAACCTACCTTCCAGGTGCCCAGGCCCACGATGGGCATCTTGGCACCGTTGTAGAGCACGATGTGGCTAGCCATGACCGCTGCACTCCACACACCCCAGCGAAAGGACCACGACTACTTGGAGCCGGCGCGCACCTTTAAATAACCCGTGCTGCACGCAGCAAGGGCGGGTGCGATTGGCGGCTGGCTTTGCAAAGGCGGCTTCTGATTGGCTATCCCTCACCGACCCCCGCCCCAGAGCATTGCTGAGATGCTTCTTCCGCTAGGTCCTAGCGGGGCCGGCATCTTAACCCTGGGATGGCTACTCTGTCCTCACGCAGTCTGGAAGAGCTCGCCAATAGTGGTGGCGCTTGGAAACGCGAATGTAACCAAAAGTAACAGACATCTTACAAATAAACAAAGAAGCCCAGGAAGGAGGCTTTTGTTTGTTTTTGGTTTTGGTTTTTTTAGAGCCAGGAGGAAGATAGGTTTGTTGTTCAAGGCCTGTATGACGCTCTTCGGGAATTTGACAAATGACCTGTCCTTAATTTGTACAAATCAGATCGACTGTAGGTGCATTTTAGCGCACTTTGCTCTTAGGAAGGTGCCTATAAGAGAAATGGCACCCAATTTTGTTGCAGAACACGTTCTGGAGATTTGGGTTTGCCCAGCGTGTATGTAGCTCCTGGAGCTATCTTCACACCCCCACCCTAGGGGGTGCGAGCTGTGCATGTGTATACTGGGTTTGGCTCAGCAAGCCTTCCTCCAAAAGGCAGCATTGCTGCAGGTTAGGAAGCCTTGATGAACTTGTTCCAGGACACACAGATCAGTCAATCTTGAGAAAGTGAGACTCTCTCAAAGCAGGCACGTTTCAATCTGGCAATTTAGCAAAACTCTAGAAGAGTGAATAGGCAGAAAGACACAAAAGAAAAGTTAGCTTTAATATTGAAGATTCACACACCTCAAATTAGGAGGTGTTAAATCAACCAGCCCTAATTGGCAGGTAAGACTTCTTTCCATTCAGCCTCAAGAAGATACATTATTTTCCAAAGTAGCCCAAAGGAAAGCTGCTGGAAGAACTTTGAAGATAATTTTGGTTTCTTTCCAACCATCTCTATGCATGATGCCTTATCCTATCCCAAACCTGCTCTTTCTGCTCCATCACCCTCAAACCTTTCCCCTAACCATGCAAGATTGAGAACTATACCTGCCTGGTAATGAGTCAGGACCCAGACCTCCTACAACTCCATTCTGGTGATTTTCCATTTAGTGATTTCTAAAAAGTGCCCTTTAGGAAAATTTTATACACAACCAGATATTTTTCCATTTGATTTTTACAAAAACTCTCGTCAGTAGGCAAATTCTGATGCTATTTGTCCCCAAATAATAGAATTTTAATTTAATCCTGAAGCTGGGAATTTGGCTTCTGGTAAAACAGCAACAGCCCACCACTCTTCATTCATAAGATCCCTAGTGACACAGCGGCTGCTGTCCAAAGGGCTAGTCCTTTTAGAAAATAATACACCTTAAGTGATCAGGCTGTTATACACAGAGGGGTCCTTGTTAGGGACATGGTCTCGTGATGAAGCGCTTTGTTGCAGTTTCTACAATGGTTGAGAATAGAAGCTGACTGCCCGAGCTCATAACTCTCTAAAAAACGGAGTATTCTGATCCAGTTTCCCAAATGAGAAGTCAGACCTGTGGAATTTCTATAGTAGGGATATACTATTGTGAGACTCCTAACTGCCTCATGGCCTTCGCAATCTTTGTCAAATGTCATGGTGCACATGTCGAAATTATGCTTTAAAAACACCTTCAATGGAATCCTTCTGAGAAACATTCTAGTACTTAATATCAAGAGCAGTAAGAATCTGAATGGACTTTGAACCAGTAAAACCACCATGAGACCCGTAATCTCATCCTGAGATTACACAACCAGATATACTGAAATAATGAAATAATTTAAAAGTGAACACCCACCCCCACACACAATAGATATAGGGCTGAGAGTAGCATGAAGAAAATGACAGATGTAGGTGCAATATGACATGCCCGGGCCAGGGACACCTCCTTAAATTGCACACCTGGGACACTTCAGTCATCTGGCCCTAGTCTAATGACACACACACATGCGCACACACACACACACGCTTATTTTTAAAAATTCTATACACATAAAGTAAAACAGTAAGTATCCAACCCTAGCAAGAGAAAACATGTAGTCATTAAAAATGAAGACTGCATAGATACAGAGAAAACCATATGGAAACATACTAAGGTGAAAGTAGAAAACAAAATCGTAAATATGACCTGATTACAAGCATAAAGAACAACTTGTAACATAAAGCTGGGAAGTCCAGGGAAACGGAGAAGACTGTTTTTCAGATTCGTTCATTAATAAACACATTTTGCAATTAGCTATAAACTCTCCATCTCCTTAGGATAAAACTTCAACTTCTTACCCTGGCATTCAAGGTCCTGTGAAACCTGGTGTAACTGTAAATATATGACAACCCACCAAATCGCACACTCTTGTAGGGTGACTATGACAGCGTGTTACGTGACTGTTATAGCTGCTAGAACAAGCAAACATACAAAGGTTGTGAGGCAGGACAGGAAGAAGGCAGGGAAGTTCCTTGACAAGTGGAATAAGGGAAACTGAGAGAAAAATAATTAAACACAGCCAAACAATTTAAGCAATTTACAGTCAGCTAACGAATCTCAAGGTCCCTGGGTTTTATCTTCCCTAACCAAAGACACTTAGGAGCAAATGGTTTACTTATTCCAAACAGCCCCAGGGAAGACCGTCCTCGTCCCTCTTTGACTTTGATTCTTGGAAAATAAAACTAACCAAAAAATAAGTCTATGCGCACATTTTGATGAATCAACACATCAGAGGACACACCTGGAAAGCTAACGAATATTCTGTTAAGACGCTGCCCTGAGACCTCCCCTAGGGTTCTCACTGGCCAAAGAAAGAGAAAAAGCCTCAAGACAAAGGCCCCACTACGTGCTCTCCCCAGAGCACGCCCACGCCCTGTACCTCTGCTCTCTTTCTCCTAAACTCTAAGGCTCCGCACGAGATCGCAGCCAACGGAGCAGCGGGCAGCAGCCGCTGATCCCAGGCGTACCCTCTGAACCTGTCTTCAAGGCCTTCCTTTTTTATTTTCTTGGTCCCTCTAGTGAGCTGACAGCAGCCCTGCCTCGGCTCAATCTGTCACTGTGACTTGTACTTCCCAATGAGTTCGCGCAGCCTAAGGGGGCCCACTTCTTTCTTATAATGTATCTAAAAAGCCAAAGCAGCCCCCTGTTGTTTGTTCTACCCTAAGCCCTTCCTTTGTTTTGCCGTCCTGAGCTTTAATAAATGTACTCTCAAAATCACTTGGACTTGGATCATGAAATCTTTCCTGCATGAAGTTAAGAATCCACACACTACCAGCTGGCTGGAGGCAGACCCACACCAAGCCCAGCCCCGTCCAGTAACAACCTCAGAAAGCAGGAACAGTGTGACAACTACCAACAAGGGATGTGATGCCAGCTTCAGGAGAAATCACAGAGTAAGCCTTCTTGTCGTGTCACCAAATGTGACCTCTGCCCACTCCTTCTCATGTTACCTTGGCCCACTCCATCCTTTCATGCTCCTGGTCAGCAATCACAAAACACCTGAGGTTGGTCTGGTGGCGAGGCAGGAAGCAGAGAGAGGCAGCAGGCAAAAGAGAAAGATTGTGGGAGCCATAGGAAGAGGCCCAGCCCCTGCCATGGAACTGGACTGCCTGCTGAGGAGCTGGCTCCCATGTGTCAATATTTATTCACGTTTGTTTGCGAGATGAGGTTCAGGTGGCAAAAATCATCCAGAGAAGGGTCTCTTATTAACCTTCCTCACTGATACTGGAGAATAACCAAAAACAAACAAAAAAAAAATGGAGAGAGAAAAGTAAACTTTTCATCACTTTTTAGCACAGCTATTCCATACACTCTTGTGAATAACAGCATCCACTCTTTTCTGGGCCCTTCTGTGCATCAGGCACTTTAAATACATTCTGTGACCTGATCCTTACCACCTCCTGGCCAAGACAACTGACTGTTCCCTCGCTACCTTTCAGAATGAAGAAACTGAGGTTTTTTTAGTATGACTTTGCCCAAGACCAAGAAGATAGTAAGAAGCCTTCCTTTAAATTTTTGATATTTTGCTCATTGTGGATTTTTTTGCATTACTTTAGATTTTTAGAATGTTGCGTTAAATATAATTTATCCTGATTACTGAGATTGTTGGCATCCCTGCCCCTCAAATTCTGCATCGAGGCAAATACCAAAATGAAAAAGAACCCGTAGGGTAGAGTTACTCACACAGACCAATCACTATCCACACTGCCCGGATTTGTGGCGGCCACGCTCGGCCACGCTCTTCACAGCGGACACACGAGAATGTAAGCATGCTTCTACCTATTTCCACCTGGAAGCAGTCACCGGCTCCTTATTCTTCCAACTAAGAAAGTCTAAGAGGAAGCAGTGAGTGAGAGCCTTCTAACAGAGGCAGCTTGGAAAACTGAAACTTTTAGCGTCTCTGGGCCACACTGGAAGAAGAAGAGTTGCCTTGGGCCACACATTAAATACACAAACACTAACAAAAACTGATGAGCAAAAAAAAGCTTCTAAGTAAATTTATGATTTTGTGTTGGGCCGCATTCATACCCATCCTGGGCCACATGTGGCCGATGGGCTGCGGGTTGGACACCCCTGGAAGGCCTTCATGAATGTTTTATTTCTAGAAACGAATGACTATGACACCCCTCCCAGCTGGGTGTCACATTGAGGGATGATGGTGCCGTGGCTGAGAACCTACGATGCTCGTGGCTTCTCCTTTCTGAGTGAAGGGACTTAGGGGAGACTTACCACTACGTCAGTGTGGGAGAATGGGCCTTATGGAGCCCATCAATACGTCTCCTGCACTCTGATTTAGGCATAGGTTATTGGTGAGATCGAGGGGTCACTGTATTTGTCTGGAATCCTGGTGTGGGGGCAGCAGTGCAAGGGGGTGAAGATCAGTGAACCTAAAGAGTCACTAACACGGGTTCTGCTGTTTGTAAACGGTCTCAGAGCAGCATGTCATTCTCCATCAGCACGGACTTGGATGAGATGCCTGGTCACTTCCTGGCTGCCAGCTCCTGTTTTCCATCCTCACTGGCCAGACCCAGGCCCTTGCTGGGAAAATCTACCGGAAGAAAAGGTCTCTGTGCACAGGCACAGTGCCTGTAATACGAGAAAGCTAGATACTTTTATGGAAGAAGTGTAATCAGCAAACAAGTTCATTCATTTACCCAACAAATATTTAATACCAACAGGTACTGTTTTAGGTCTGGGGGTTACAGGAAAAGTCTCTGACCACAGGAAGCTTCCTTTATAGAGGCAGAGAGAGGGTGAGAGAATAAACATATGCAAAAACAAGCCAATGTAATATCTGGCCAGATATTGACAAGCCATGTGATGAAAACAAAGGAAGTGACAGGATAGAGCTGAGGGCAGGGTGGGGTAGCATCGACAGAGAGGGTGGGGAGGGAGAGGGAGCCACACGCAAACCCGGGGAGATGCATTCCGGCATGCGAGAGGAGTCCTGCATGGGTGGACCCTGAGGACAGTGTGGGTGTGTGTGCAGGGGGCAGGGAGGGGGTGGTGGGAGCAGCAGGGAAGCCTACGTAGCTCAAGCAGAGAGAGTGTAGTTACAGCAAAAACCGGAGAGAACAGGAGACCGGGGTGGGGAGTGCCTGGGGAAAGGGGACGGACTCTTCTGTTCTCTGAGGAGGCTCCACATTTCATGAAAAATGTCAAGGGCTCTGCAAAAATCCTGAAAGAAGTCTTGTCTCCAGCTGCAGGCGTCATCAGTTTCATCAGAATCAGGGCTTTGAGTCACCAGGATTGGTCAGCAATGGCACCACAGTCCAGAGAAACTCACTGACTTTGCAGAGGCTCTCTGGAAGCGCATGAGGAAACTTCAGGCAGTCTTCGTTGTTGTTGTTTTTACAAGAGAAGGAAAGCCCATTGTCAAAACAATTTGCAAAGCTGAAACATGACGGCGAATAAGTCATAAAGCGTTGTACATTGTTTTAAATCCTCCATTGATATTTTTTTATTATTGATTTTACAGAGAGAGGAGGGTGGAGAGAGAGAGAAACATCGATGTGAAAGAGAAACATCAATTGGTTGCCTCCCGTACACACCCTGACTGGGGATTGAACCCATGACCTAGGTATGTGCCTTGACCAGGAATCGAGCCAGGAACTTTTTTTTTTTTTGGTGCACAGGACGATGCTCCACCCAACTGTGTATACCCGGCCAGGGCATACACTTTTTGAACATCATTTCTATTAAGGAAATACATCTTCAGTGCAATAAAATTCAGTGCACAATTTAAAGTACAGGATTTTATGTGCATTCTTCCAGGGAGGCATTCAAAGCTTTCTTTCAGATCCCTGATTAGGTGTCTGTACCCCCAAAATTTAAGAGTGTCAGAGAGTAGCCTCCATAAAAGTAAATTATAACAAATATACAGTATAAACCCATAGACTGCAAGGCGCCTATACACACACGTAACTTGTTATATGCATATATGTAGTGTGTGTGTGTAAAAACAAGTTGGATAAGTAAGTCTGTCAGTGAATCTTTAATATTGCCCAGGGTGGACAGAAGTGTTTTCTTAAACTATATGATTAGTTCAGATTATTAACGCAGAAAAATCCCTAGCAAGTTATATAGAAAGTAAAATTATAGAGAAAAAGTTCTAATTCCATGTCATAAAAGGTTATACCATCCCTTCTTTGTCCCTTCTTCTTGTCTACCACCTGGAACGTGGCCATGATGGCTGGAGCTCGAGCAGCTGGTTGGAGTCATGAGACAACATAGATAGAGCAGCAGGACAGAATTCTTTAAATGGGGCAGCTGCCATATCAGGCCTGGACTGCCTTTCTCCCATCTTTTTTGTGAAAAGAAAAAACAAGCTTTCATCTTATCTATGCTACTGCCTGCCACAAAGCCTACACAGATAATCTCAATTATGTGTCATAATTACCCAGAGCGGTACCTCTCTCTGTACCAGTTTTATAGATGAGGAAACCAGGACCTACAGAGGCTGTAGGTGGTAGGTTGACTTAGGCAGCCTGGCTCCAGAACCAGGGTTCTTACTCTCTACAAGGCCTTATTCCAAACACTTAGCACGTGTTGATTTACACAACTCCCACAGAAACTCAGAAGATAGGTATTATTACTCTTCCAATTTGTAGAAAAAGAAATCAGGCATGGAAGGGTTCAAAAGTACCACAGGTCACAGCAAGTAAGACGGGTCCAAGGCAGGAATCCTGCTCTCAGGTTCACTGTCAGATACTCTGCAATGCGACCTTTCTCAGAGGCCAAGACGCACTCTGTGTCCTTGAGGGCCATTATCTGGGAAAGGTTTACGGGCTGCTCTTGCCCAATGAATGGGTAGCAGTCATCTACGTAAAGCTGCTTCAAGGCCATGTGCTGAGTTGACCCTGACTTCACTCTGGCATTGAAGAGGCGTCACCCTTGTAGCACAGCCAATGCCAAGACTATATATGGATGTTGATTTTTTAAAGAGGCAGAAACAAAATCCAATATTTGCAAAAACTCTCTTCAGCATCCATTATAAAAAGTATTAAAGAGAGTTACTTTTGGATCAAAGCTTCTATTTTAAGAGTATCAGAGCTTGCTCGATGAACAAATACTTATCAGATATCCAGAAAAATATCGTAATGTGTGTTCCTATCACGAAAATCTCTAGGCAACTGAAAGTCAAAGTAATAATCAACAGCTCTGGCCAGGTGGCTCAGTTGGTTGCAGTGTCATCTTGTTCACTGAAAGGTTGCAGGTTCGATCCCCGGTGAGGGCATGTACGGGAGGCAACCAATTGACGTTTCACCCCACCTCAATGTTTCTCTCTGTCTCTTCCTTTCTCTCTAATGAAATCAGTGAATATATCCTCAGATGAGGATTTTTTAAAAAAAATATGTCCTACCACTAAGTTTTTTCTTTGTTGTTGTTTTTAAGATTTCATTTATTTATTTTTAGAAAGAAGGAAAGGAAGGGAGAAACGAACATCAGTGTGTGAGCAATATATCAGTTGGTTGCTTCTCACATGCCCCCAACGGGGGACCTGACCCACAACCTGGGCATGTGCCCTGACCGGGAATTGAACCGATGACTTTGGGTTTGTGGGCCAGCACTCAATCCGCTGAGCCACACCAGCCAGGGCTCAGGTGAGGATTTTTTAAAAAAGTAATAGTCAACATGAATGAATCATGTTCTACTGGAGTCTGAGGGTGACGGCTTTTCTTTTCCTTAGTTGAGAATATATTGAGCAACAGACATAAGAATCAGGTGTATGGACATCAGAACATCAGCTTTGTTTCTGACAAGGCTGAATTGGAGAATATGGTTTGAACTTTGCAGACAGGCTCCATCATATGCCCCTCGGGACCAGTGTCATACAAACCTGGACCACGGTGTCTGCCTCTCAGAGGTCGGTCATTTATCTACTGGAAAATCCTGAAGACAGGAATCTCTGTCTGAGACACAGAGGGAGAAGAGGTCCAGAAAAGGTGTTCCGAGAGCACACAGTTCAAATTCAAAGAAGAGTTCTGAAATCACCAAATAAGTCACTCTACCACACTTAGGAAAGATTAAATGAGGAGCTGAGGGCCTGGGTGAAAGAATGAATGTTATCTTCTAAACTAAGCAATGGTGTCCAGCCCACGGCCTGCGGCCCGTGGGCCGAATGCAGCCTAGGATGGCTGTGAATGTGGCCCAACACAAAATCGTAAATTTACTTAAAACATTATGAGATGTTTTTGTGATTACGTGTCACGATATATTTAATGTGTGGCCCAAGACAACTCTTCCTCTTCCAGCGTGGCCCAGAGACGCCAAAAGTTTGGACGCCCTTGCTAAAGTGTTCCCTGAGAACAGAGTGTCCTATTTCATGAGGGCAATGTAGAATCTAGAGAAATATAACAAAGAAGTCCCTCTGAGATGACTCGTGTGAAAGGCAATATGCCTTTCATGCTAAGTATTTTACATGGCAAGGCGACAGGTAGGGAAGTGGTCTGACTCCAGAGGCCTCACACTGGCATTCCCAGTGCAATGAGAAGAGCAGTTACAAAGGGCCAGCTTGGATTTGGGCTCCGTCAAAGAAGTGCCACATAAAGGTCACTGTCCAGTTATGAGGATGCATCATTCTTTCCAACCTGAAAGTGGGTATCCAGGCAAAGACGTTCTAAAATGAAGGCGGAGTGTGTGGAATCAGCTCCTTTGTTCAGTCTATTGACACCCAGATCTCATTAACCCACCCTGTAGGAGGAAGGCATTATTGCCCTCTCACAGGTGATGTCTTTCGGGCTCAGAGGGGCTAAATGACTTGCCCGAGACCACATAGGACTAAAAAGGATGAAGCTAGGATTGAATGACTTTAGAAAGTCCCTTCATTTCCCCTTTATCTCATTGTCAAGGAGAAAATTATCTCCCAAAAGCCTAAAATCAGGTTGAGAAGTATGATAAGAACTGATCTACACCTTCAGTAAGAGAGGTTACAAGGTCTGTACATAGAGATGGGCTAGGGTCAGGCAGTTGTGTAAGAGTGATGGGTTTAGCATTTCTTTTTCTGGCCCGTCTAAGTGTCCAGAGCAGAAGTCTGTTTCCCCTCCCCATGGAATCTTCAGAAAGTTCATAACTATGTGACAGTCTCGAGTACCAGCCAGCAAAGAGAACACTTATCTCTCATCCATACATCTCAACAATATTTTTTTCCTGTGGTGCAAGCTCAGGGGCCTTGTTTCACAGCTACAGGTACTTAACGGGCCAAGAAGAACACGGGAAGAGCAGGTGTGTGAGCCAGAGGAAGCCGTAGTGGTAGCTAGCACTGGAAGATGAGTATGGACATCACTTGATGGAACGTGGGTGTGAGCAGTTCTATGATTGCATTATTCCTCTCAATATACACTTAGCATAACATTCAAGTGACTAATGGTTTGTTAATTTAATACAAAGTTATGCTTTCATAGGAAGAAAGGAGCACAGGCGTGGCCAGGATTTTTGCTGGAGACTTTTCATGTATTATGCCTTTTAATCCTCACAAGAACATGCAAAACCCAGTTGTAGTTTCTTTGGCTCTCGGTCTTTTTTATCTTTAGGACATGAAGTTCCTTAGGCTTAGAAAGATTTATTAACCTAAATACACAGGTGCAAAAGTCATACTCCTTTCACCTTACGATAATACATTCCGACAACTGATATTCTTGAAACACTACAGAGTTACAACGAGCAGCTCCCAGACATTATCTCCCTGAGTCTTTCCGGGACCCCTGAGTTCGTTCTGATGATGCTCACTTTGCAGATGAGAAAGCTGAAGCTCAAAGAAGTTACTGCTTACAGCCAGTCCATGACAGAACTGGAATTCAAATGCAAATCTTCTGACACCCAATCTCCAGCTCTGCCCAGTGTGCTGCCCCGCTGAAATCAGAGACACGTTCCTTTGCACCCACGGAAAGGCTTTCTGTTTGTGTCATGCCTTCACAGACAGAACAAAGCTGGCTGCCTCGTGAAAGATCAGGGGATTCATCTAAACCTTCAAAGTGATGGCCAGGATCTTTAGAAAACCTTTTAGATACCTTTATGAATGGCAGCTCCAGTGGGCACTATTTAAAGAAAAACTATAACCTTTGCCATAAAAAAACAATTATGTGTGTGTGTGTGTGTGTGTGTGTGCACATATATGAGAGAGAGAAAGAATTTATTTATTTATTTATAAGTAGAAAGAAGAGAGAGAATTTATTATAAGGCATTGGCTCATGTGATTGACAGAGGCTTCATAGAAATTCCAAGATCCGCAGTCAGCAAGCTGGAAATCCAGGAAATCCAGTGGTAGAAGTTCCAGCTAGGGCAGTTCCAGTTAAGACTGATATCTCAGCTCCAGCAGCAGAGTAAGTCAAATTCCTCTTACTCTGCCTTTTTGTTCTATTCAGATCTTCAACTGGTGAGATGAGACCCACCCACATTGGAGAGGGCAATCTGCTTTATGCAGTTTACTGATTCAAACGGACTCTCACCCAGAAACACCCTCCCAGACACACGCCTAATATTGTTGGAGTAAATATCTGAATACTCCCATGGCCCAGTCACGTTAACACAGAAATTTAACCATCACAATGTCATCTCTAACCAATGACATTGACATTAAGAAGGGTAACTGGGATCTTCCACATGTATACCTCATTGTTCCTGTGAAAGGCAGAATCACTGGACAACCATGATATTTGTAAAGTCTAGAAGTTTGCACCAACTCTGTAACTTCTTTTTCTCTCCAACTCTCACAATTTCTTGCCTTTACACACCCCTTATATGACGCTGTTTCATAATTCAGTTGGCAGCACCAATCCAACTAAAAATAAGTTTCATTGCAAAGAAAAGGTAGCCTGGTTCTTTGCAATGAAATGGTAGGGCAAGGGTCTGGGACCCAGAAGACTCGAGTCTGGGTTCCAGTCTTGCATCTTCCTAGCTAACCTAAGATTGAACCATAGAAATCAACAAATATTCAGCTTTTTAAAATACAAAACTATCCATTTCCTGTGGTTTAATATAATGGTGATAGTCAGGCCCAATGTGTGATGCCTGTCCTCTCACGCAGTTCTCACAAACCCGTTGTGAAATACGTTTCTCATGCAAAGGTCAGAGAGAGTGTGGGCAAGGACACACTGCTGCTGTGTAACTAAACTGAGATTCTAACCAGGTCTCCCTGTTTCCAAAGCAACGCTCCATGAGCTTCAATTCCCATGTATGACGTGAGTGAGTTACTTAAGCATTCTAGGCCTCGGTCATCAATTTTTTTCCATTTATCTTACACAAGAAGAAACTTGAGTCTTGAGTGCCAAGCAAAGGAGCTTTAATTTCATCTCATCCATGTGAACTACTGTGGGAATAACCTCAGAAAATCAGGGGGTGAAGACTGCTAAGCAGTGATTAAAGTATCAGCCATGCTGTCTTGAAGAAACAATCATGGAATTTTCCCCAAGTAAAAAATGGCTCTGTTTTCTCAGCACCAGTTGCTGTGAGGGGACATATCATCGGTTACTGTGGATGCCATTCTTTTGTTTAAATGCTGGGCTCACTAAACTGTTTATTTCTCTCAGTGCTTTCTTGGCAGCTAGCAATAATTTCTAAAATTCCTGCCTAACTCAGTTATGCCAAAGGAATTTATAAGAAAGCATATTTTTGTTCCAACTTGGGCTGGAATTTTAACCTATACTCAGAGAAATCTGGGCTTGGTGATGACAAAGACTTTAAATACTAGAACTCAAAGAGCAAGGAGGAGCCTGGGGGACAGAATAAGTCTGCCTGGTCAGCTTCTCCTCCCTACCTGAAGTTTTCATTCATTCATTCATTCAATCAACAAGTATTTATAAATATATTTACATTATATTATTTCTATATAATATATTAAAATATAACATTTATACAAGTATTTATAGACTAGGCATCTTTTTTCCACAAAAATTGTGTGGTAGTCTGTTTCCTTTTAATGAGAATCAGACTGAGAACTGAAACTGTTTCTTTCACACATCTTGCTGTCTAAATTAATATTAGTTTACTTTCTTCATTTGTATACTCCTCCAGGAAGATAAAAATTGCAGAAAATTTTATTGTTCATTTCAAGCATATCCTCAAAGACCCACTAACTCTTCAATACAAAGCATCAAATGATGGTTTACACCCCAAGAATCTTTGAACCCTATTTTCAAAATCTTTACATTGTTGGATCTAACAATCCTAATCTATTATGTTAGGATTCTTCCCCAATTCTAATTGAACTCCACACTCTTCCCCCTTCTCCTTCAAAACACTTAATTTGGACCAGACTTCAAAAATCTCAATAAATACCCTAATTTTGGCCACTCTCCTTTGAGATGCTCCTGAGACTCCATAAAGCTAATGCTCTCTCTCATCAAGGCCAGCATCATCTTATTAGCAGGTTGTTTTGGTGTTATTTTGGGTAACTAGCATTCAAAGAAAACTTCCTCTTAAAATAATAGAAATCCAAAGGCTTGAGTTGGGAGATTTTACGTGGGAAAAATTTTAAAGTAATTGAATGAATTGTAGTCCAGCCTTATCAAGGCGTCAGATAGTAATAGTAGGAAAAATCAGATGACTGTATTTTTCAAAAGGCGGGAAAGATATATAGAAACTTCCAAACCTGGAAATTGTTAGTAACAAATAAGGAAAAGCAAAATGAGTTTAAGAAGTGTGGTCCTTTGGAAAATGATTAGACAACTTAATCTTTTACTAAACAAAAATTATCGTGATTACCCAGTTACTAAAAATAAATTGTGCACTATGCCATAAACAGCTTGTTTTGAGAATAATCTAAATATTGTAGCAGTACTAAGAAATAGAGAAATAGATTTTTCAGTGTTATTGGGCTTTTGTAACATAGTACCACAAAAACAAATATTTAGAATGTTAAATTTAATAGTTTTAAGTGGCAATAAACTTTTATTCTTTATAAAGTATCACAACATTTTTATCTTAAACTGCCAGAGGTTTAACATATCATGTATATGTACATGTTTTTGCAAACTTACAAAAATATAAATTTGGTTATGCATGAGCAAATACATTCTCATAAATATGGTGTACACATATTTAGTGTTCTGAAAACATGTAAGTTTAAATTTAGTTAAAAAAATTTAGTGCTGATTTCAAGATGGTGGTGGAGTAGGTGGAAACTACACTAACCTCCTGCCCGGACAAAACTGGAATTACAACTAAATTAAAGAACATCCATCCTGAATAACCAACCGAAGACTACCTGAAGAGGAATCTTATAACCGAGGATTTGCAGAAGAAGCCACATCGAGACGGAGTGGAAGGGCAGAGATGTGAAAAGGACGGGTTCTTCTCCCACGATCTACAGCTGAGGTTCTGGAGGGAGATCTTAGCTGTGGGGATTCCCCCTGAGAAGCATGGGGTCTAAAGCCCAAGCCAGGCTCCCCAGCCCAGAGCACCAGAGCCAGGAAGAGGTGCCCTCATAATAGCCAGCTGTGAAAAGCAGTGGGGTTTCTGTCCACCAGGGAGAAACAGGGATCTGCTGGAGACAGACACCCTCATAAAAGGCCAATGACAAAATGTCTTTTGCAGCCACTCACTCTGGGCTCCTGTGGAAGGAGGGTGGAGCAGACTAGAGTTGCCTGAGGAGAGTCTTGGGTTTATGGCTCTGGAGAGGGAGCTGGAGAGACAGCTGCCAGATTCCCTGTGCTGAGTCATTCTTCCGTATCACAGATGCCATCTTTCTTGGGTGGAGCTGGGAGAAAGCAATCGCCTCATCCTCTGAACTCCCTCTCATCCAAACCTGCAGAGCTCAGGCCTGCTGCGGAGTCAGCTGTCTGGGCCAAGGTGTAGAGGTGTGGGCAGACTCAGTGGGTGTCAGTGACTGAGTTGTCTGGCTTTGGGTCTGGGGCCATTGCCCTCACTTTCCTGTGAACCTGACTGGAACCCCCCCCACTCCCATGGGAAATCCAATAGAACCACCTTCCCAGCTTCTAGCAGACCCAACCTGGGGGCTCCAGAGGCACTGCAGGCCTAATTCCTAGTTGCTCTGCCCTGCTGAGGTCAGGACAAAATCCAGGACACACTGAAACATATGGCTGTAGGGCAGGGACCACACCCATCACCTTCCCTAAAGCCTGAACAGCACTGCCCCCTCATGGAAGATTCACTAGCCCCATCTTCCCAGCTCTGCCAGAAGCTCTTTCAGTGACTGAGCTTTACAGGCAGCGGGCAGGTGAAGTCAGGTCTCCAGGAGCCTTGGGACTTTTGCAGACCTGCCCCCAGGCCTGTTGCTAGTAAAAGCTGGCCTTGGTGCATAGCTTGGTCCTTCCAGCACACAGCCAAGCCCAGTAGAGGCAGCCACAAACTGTGGATTGCTTGTAGCTTCAAACAGGTTGCCAAGGGACAGGCACATAGAGCATCTGACATTGGTTTGCACCAGAGTCCAACCCAAGAGACCCAGAATCAATACCCCAGTTCCTAGCTTCAGACAACATCAGAGAAGGAGCCAAAAAACTTCACAAATAGCATATCCAAAGGGAGATCTCAGCAGGCACCTGCACAGCAGCTCCCGCACTGTGGTTGGGGTTGAGCCTCACAGTCAGGCAGCTTGAGGGTCAATCCCACGCACAAATGGACCAATGGCTGTCAAGACTCAATTACAACAAGAAGGCCCACAAAACATACACAAGGGACATCCCTAGAGCACCTAGCTCAGAAGATTAAAGTGACTGCACCACTTCTTCCCACAGGACACCTACAACATGAGACTGGAAATCATAGCAGATCAACTTAATACATATAAAAAAACACAAAGAGGAAGCCAAAATGGGAAGACAAAGAAACAGCCTCTAAATGAAAGAACAGGGGAAATCTCCAGAAAAAGAGCTAAATAAAATGGAGGCAAGTAACGTATCCGATATAGAGTTCAAAGTTATGGTTACAAGAATGCTCAAGGAACTTAGTGAGAACTACAACAGCATGAAAAAGGACAGAGAAAACACTTAAAAAATCAGTCAGAAATGAAGAATATAATATCTAACATCAAGAGTACACTGGAAGGAATAAATAATAGTTTGGATGAAGCAGAGGATTAAATCAGCAATTTCAAAGACAAGGTTGAATAAAACCATCTAATAAGAGCAGGAAAAAAATAATTAAAAAGAATGAGGATAGTTTAAGGAACCTTTGAGACAACATGAAGTGTAACCATATATGCATCATAGGGGTACCAAAAGGAGGAGAGAGAGCAAAGGATTGAAAGCCTATTTGAAGAAATAATGACCCAAAACTTCACTAAGCTGGTAAAGGAGAAAGACACACAAGTCCAGGAAGCACAGAGTCCCAAACAAGATGGAACCAAAGAAACCACACCAAGACACATCATAATTAAAATGGCATGGTAAAAGACAAAGAGAGTACCTTAAGAGTCACAAGAAAAAAGCAGTTACCCGCAGGGGAGCTCCCATAAGACTGTCAGCTGAATTCTCATCAGAAACAGTTCAGGCCAGAGGGATTGGCGTGAAATATTCAGAGTGATGAAAAGCAAGGACCTACAACCAAGACTACTTTACCCAGCAAAGCTATCATTTAAAACTGAAAAAGGAATAAAGAGCTTACCAGACAAGAAAAAGCTAAAGGAGTTTGTTACCACCAAACAAGTATTAAAAATGTTAAAGAGCCTGCTTTAATAATTAGAAGAAGAAATAAAAGCAGAGAAACATAATTAAAATGGCAACAGAATAAAATGGCAATAAGCAGGTACCTATCAATAACCACTTTAAATGTAAATGAATTAAGTGTTTCAATCAAAAGACATAGGATAGCCCAGGCCAGGTAGCTCAGCTAGTTAGAGCATCATTCCAATACACCAAGGTTGGGTTTGATCCCGGTCAGGTCATGTACAAGAATCAATTACAGAATGATTAAATAAGTAGAACAACAAATCAATGTTTCTCACTCTTTCTCTTTCTCAAAAGTAAACAAACATGTTTTTAAATATTAAAAAAAGACCTAAGGTAGTTGAATGGATAAGGAGCAAGACCCATGTACATGCTGTGTACAAGAGACCTACCTCAGAATGAAAGATACACACAGACTAAAAGTATAGAAAAATATTCCATGCAAATGGAAATGAAACAAAAGCAGGGGTAGGAATACTTATATCTGACAAAATAGACTTTAAAACAAAGTTTATAGTAAGAGACAAAGAACAATGCTACATAACGATAAAGGGAACAGTCCAACAAGAGAATATAATCATTATAATCATTTATGCACTCAACATAGGAGCACCAAATATGTAAATGAAATCTTGATGGACATAAAGGGAGCGATTGACAGTAATATAGTCATTGTAGGAGATTTTTACCCTCCGTGGACATGAATGGATAGATCTTCCAAATAGAAAGTCAATAAGGAGATGGTGGCATTAAATGACACATTAGATCAAATGGATTTAATTGATATCTTCAGAGCATTTCACCACAAAGCAGCAAAATATACATTCTTTTCAAGTGTTCATAGAACATTTTCTAGGATAGACCACATGTTTGAACACAAAACAGGTCTCAGTACATTTAAGAATTTTGAGATGATACCAAGCATCTTCTCTGACCATAATAGTAAGAAACTGGTAAACAATCACAGGAAAAGAAAAACACCCTAAAATAACACACAGAAACATGGAGGCTAAATAACATGTTACTAAACAATGAATGGGGTCAACAATGAGATCAAGGAAGAAATCAAAAGATACCTTGAACAAATGAAAACGAAAACATACCAATTCAAATTCTATGAACAAAAAGAAAGCTGTCAAAAGAAGGAAATTTGGAGCATACAGGTGTACTTGAAGAAACAAGAAAAAATCTCAAATAATCTAACTTTACACATAAAGGAACTTAAAGAAAAACAACAAACAAAGCCCAAATTGAGTAGAAGGAAGGAAATATAAAGATCAGAGCAGAAATAAATGAGATAAAGTCTAAAAAAATGATACAAAAGATCAATGAAACCAAGAGCTGGTTCTTTGAAAAGAAGATAGTCATACCTTTAACCAGAATCATAAAGAAAAAGAGTGAGGACCCAAATAAATAAGATAGGGAACGAAAGAGGAGAAGTAACAACTGACACCAAAGAAATACAAAGGATTGTAAGAATATATGAAGAACAAGGATAGGCCAACAAATTGGACAATCTGGACGAAATGGATAAATTCCTAGAAACATACAATCTTCCAAAACTAAATCAGGAAGAATTAGAGAATGTGAACAGACAGATTACAACTAGTGAAATGGAAGCACTAATAAAAAAATCTCCCAACGACACAAGTCCTGGCCCAGATGGCATCACAGGTGAGTTTTACCACATGTTCAGAGAAGAACTAACACCTGTCCTTCTCAAACTATTTTCAAAAATTCAAGAGGAGGGAAGACTCCCAAGCTGATTTCATGAGGGCAGCATTATCCTAATTCCAAAATTATATAAAGACACTACAAAGAAAGATAATTATGGGCCAATACCCCTGATGAACTTAGATATAAAAATCGTCAACAAAATATTAACAAACCAGATCCAGCAATACCTTAAAAATATCATAAGCCATGATCAAGTGGGATTTATTCCAGGGATGCAAAGTTGGTACAATATTCGCAAATCAATAAATATGATACACCACATAAAAAAATAAAGGATGAAAACCAAATTATCACATCAATACATGCAGAAAGAGCATTTGATAAAATCCAGCCTCCATTTATGATAAACACTCTCAGTAAAGTGGAAATAGAGGGAACATACCTCAACGTAATAAAGGCCATATATGACAAATCCACAGCCAACATCATACTCAATGGGTAAAAACTACAAGCATTCCCTTTAAGATCGGAAACAAGACAGGGATGTTTGCTTTCACTGCTCTCACTCGACAGAGTACTGGAGGTCCCAGCCACACCAATCATATAAAACGAAGAAATAAAAGACATTCAAATTGAAAAGGAAGACGTAAAACCACCATTATTTGCAGATGATACAATACCCTATATAGAGAACCTAAAGATTCCACCAAAAAACTACTAGAACTGAGAAATGAATTCAGTAAAGTAGCAGGATACAAAATTAATATCCAGAAATCAGTTGCGTTTTTATATGCCAATAATGAACTCTCAGAAAGAAAAACTAAGAAAACAATCCCATTTACAATTGCTTCCATAAAATAATATACCTAGGAATAAATTTAACCAAGGACATAAAAGACCTGTGCTCAGAAAGTTACAAGACACTGAAGAAAGAAATGGAAGAAGATACAAATAAGTGGAAGCATATACCATGTTCATGGATAGGAAGAATTAACATCATTAAAATGTCTATACTACCTAAACAATCTATAAATTCAATGCAATTCCTATCAAGACACCAATAGCATATTTTATAGAACTAGAAAAAGGATTCCAAAAATTTATGTTGAATCACAAAAGAGCCCAAATAGCCACAGCAATCTTCAGAAAGAAGAACAAAGTTGGAAGAATCACACTACCTAATATCAAACTGTACTACAAGGCCATAGTAATCAAAACAGCAGAGCACTGGCATAAAAACAGACACATAGATCAATGGAGCAAAATAGAGAGCCCAGAACAAACCCATTCCTTTACAGTCAATTAATATTTGACAAAGGAGACAAGAACATGCAATGTGGTAAGGAGAGTCTATTCAATAAATGGTGCAGGGGAAACTGGACAGACGTGTCCAAAAAATGAAACTAGATCACATTCTTACATACCTTACTAAAGAATAAAACAAAATAGATGAAAGACTTAAATGTTAGACTCAAAACCATAAAAATCCTAGAAGAAAACATAAGCAGTAAAATCTCGGACATTTCTCTTAGCAATATTTTTTTCTGATATATCATCTCAGGCAAGGGAAACAAAATAAATACATACATACATACATACATACGACTACATCAAACTAAAAAGTTTTTGCACAGCAAAGGAAACCATCAACAAAATGAAAAGACTACCCAATGAATGGGAGATTTGCCAATATGCCTGATAAGGGGTTATTATCCAAAATTTGTAAGGAATTTATAAAACTCAATGCCCAAAACACAAACAATCCAATTAAGAAATGGACAGAGGATCTGAATGAACACTTCTTCAAAGAGGACATACATGGCTAACAGACATATAAAAGATGCTCAACTACACTAATCATCAGAGAAATGCAAATTAAAACCACAATGAGATATCAGCTTACACCTGTCAGAATGGCGATCATCAATGAATCAACAAACAAGTGCTGACAAGGATGTGGAGAAAGGGGAACCCTCATGCACTGTTGGTGGGAATGCAGGTTGGTGCAGCCACTGGGGAAACCACTATGAAGTCACCTGAAAAATTAAAAATGGAACTGCCTTATGACCCAGCAAAACTGAAACACTAATTCAAAAGAATATATGCACTCCATATTCATTGCAGCATTATTTACAATAGCCAAGATTTGGCTGCTGCCCAAGTGCCCATCAGTAGATGAGTGGATAAAAACCTATGGTACATTTAAACAGTGGGATACTACTCAAGTATAAAAAAAAAGAAGGAAATCTTACCTTTCGAGACAGCATGGATGGACTTGCAGAGTATTATGCTAAGAGAAAATAAGCCAGTTGGAAAAAGACAAGTACCATATGATTTCAGTTATACGTGGAATCTAATGACAAAATAAATTAACAAAGTGGAGACAGACTCATGGATACAGAGAACAGACTGACACCTGTTGGAGAGGAGGCTGGGTGAGAAGGGTGAAGGGATTAACCAAAGGAAAAGAAAGACTCATGGACACAGACAACAGTACAGTGATTGCCAGAGGGAAGGGGCGTGGGGGGAGGTAGAAGACAGTAAAGGGGATAAATGGTGATGGATGGAGACTTGACTTGGGGTGGTGAACCCACAACACAATATACAGATGATGTATTATAGAATCGTATACCTGAAACCCATATACTTTTATTAACCAATACACCCCAATACATTCAATAAAAAATAAACAAATATTAAAGAATTTCATTCAAGTTGGGGTGCTCTTCCTTTTCAATCATAATTGAATTTAACTTTGTACTTGTTCCAAAACATTTGCAGCATAATTATAATAAAGCCCATGTGGAACTGAGAAAACAGTGAAAATTACTTGGGCATTGAAAACTCACTTTACTTTTAGATTTATGAGTCAAAAACGGACTTTTTGGACAACTTCAGATTTAAACGTTCTCATAGATTTGTAACTTTGACACGACCCAGTTCTAAAACTTTTGCAAGATCACTTAAATTTATAGTAGCCAATGATATGATGTTGTCAGGAATATTGAAATTCCACTAGCTAAAGACTGATTCATTCTGATTATAGCAGAAAAAAAACTTTTTAGATTGTTGCTGGGTTCACATGTGGATGCTTTATATCAAAGTAGAAACCTCTGAGTTCTTCAGGAGAAGGAAGAGCCTGGCTTATTCATGTAGTGTTATTAGTTCGACAAATTAGTGTTATTAGATATTGTTAGCCCCAAAAGGGTTAAAGTGTGACTGGAATGTGTGAGATGTCTTTGGGGGGTTATAAAGCAAAAAACACCTTCATAATAATACTAAAACAGCATTTTCCTTTTTTACTCCCCTTTTCTCACAAGTCTGTCGTGGAGTTTCCAGAAACTGCATGACATGCGATATTACAACAGCGTGAACATTGAAAAACACACAAGAATTCAGCTGGCTTCTATTAAATCACACATTTCAAAGTCTTGTAAAAATGTGAACCCATGCCAGTCTTCTCAATAAACTTTTGTTTTGGAAAATACAGTCATAAAAATATGTTGTTTGTATAATATGTCATGGGCTTATTATTGTTATTTTTAAGTGAGTTAATACATAGATTTTTTTTTAATTTCTCAGTTTTCATTTTTAATAGGGTAAATGTTGATGAACACAGCCCACATTAAACTAAAGCTCTTTGGGGTCTTTAATAATTTCTAGGAGTGTAGAGGGACCCTGAAACCAGGAAGTTTGAGAGTGACTGTCACGAAGTGTTATTACCATTCCCCATTCAGGAGGACCCTTCACAGCATTTGAATAGCTAGCCACCCAACCCAGGAAGAAACAATTCCATCCTTGATGAGCCCAAAGATTTGGAAAACGGCGCATCAGTTTGTGGGACCATCTTAATGACCATAATGTCTGCATTTGGTGCCCCAGAGGACTCTCAGGGGCTGCCGTCACTTAGTCTCATCTGACAGTCTGGATGGTGTCGCATGGAGCCCAGTTTACCCTCCGAGCACGTCATTTCTAATTCTGGTGAGAACCTCCATCTGACACGATTTCTAATCTTCTCGTTCGCACACATCGGTTTTTCATGGTCTTGGCCCACGTAGCAAGAAAATAGGGATTTTTGTGATAAGGATCTGACCAGAGCCAAAGCAATGAGGTTATTGGCTTTCTTAATTTGTCATTCTGTTTTTCCCACTGTTGTTTCTCACTGAATTGCTGGCAGCAAAACCTCATGTCTCTTTATTGTGAGTTTCTCCAAAAATTAGGTCTTTCCTATTCTGTGTTTGCGCCATAGATTCTTTAAACCCTAACTCTCCTTTAAACCTCATCATATTGGATTTGGTCCGAAATTTTGGCCTATCACGTTCTTTGTTGTTGGTTTTTTTTTAAGATTTTATTTATTTGTCTTTAGAGAGGGGAAAGGAGGAAGAAAGAGAGGGAGAGAAACATCAATGTGTGGTTGCCTCTTATGCGGCTCTACCGGGGACCTGGCCTGCAACCCAGGCATGTGCCCGGACTGGGAATCGAACCAGTGACTCTTTGGTTCGCAGGCCCGCGCTGGATCCACCGAGCCACACAAGCCAGGGCTAGCCTATCACATTCTTAATTTTCCCTGACATCACAAGTGGCAAAACTTCATTCCACTATTACCTTTTTCTACTCTGGGAATAAACTGGAATATGAACATTTAAAGCGAGTAAGCCAGCAAAAAATTCGATGTTCTATTAAAATTAGAAAAGTTAAATAATAATGATGTAATGACTCACTCAGTGCTTGTGGAAAGGGTAAAAGCTGGCGTGGAAGGCAGTCTCCTATCTTTTCAGGATTACCTTAAGTAATATTATTGTCTTTTAGACAAATTGCCTGAAGTCGCTGTACCACGAAAAAGGCTCTTACTGGCTCTTCTCTCCAAAGAAAATGCTAAACGAGTTATCTCACTCCGCCTTCCTTCCCCAGTCTAATTTCAAGAACTGAATGTAACATGCCGTGCATTTATATTTATCTTGGCTCCCAGGTGAATTTATCTCGTAGGCATTATTTAATTAACCTTTGGGTTTCATTGGCTTTGCTGTGGGGCAAATGAAAGCAACCTGTACGATCGCCCGTCAAGGGCGAAGGGTGTGAGCTCTGGAGCATCTCGCGAGGGGGCATCGGGGAGCAAGGCCACGTCTGTTCCATTCAGGGGGTTTAAAACTCCAGTTTTCACACGGAAAATCCAAAATCAGTGTATAGTGACCCTCAGTATGATTTAAAGAAAAAGCTTAGTTAGTGTGCTATACTGTTAATATTTGGATTAATGGATCTGAAGAATAATCTCAAATTTAAAATAATGTTGGCAAATTTGATTGAACATTAAGCCTTCATTAAAAATTTGTGCTGAATGAAAATGAAAACACAGCATACCAAAACTTTTAGGATCCTGTTCAAACCGTATGCAGGGGGAAGTTTCAAAACACTAGTTACCTGTATTGAAAGAATAAAGGTCTCAAACGAATAACCTCATTTCCACTACAAAAACCTAGAAAAAAGAAAAAAATGAAACGAGGTAAGAAGAAGAAAGGGAGTCATAAAGGTCAGAGCAGAGTTAAGTGAAACAGAAAACAGAAAAACAATAGAGATAAAGCAATGAACCCAAAATAATTTCTTAAGTAGATCAACACGATTGATTAATCTCGGCCAGACCGATCAGGTGAAAAAGAGGAAAGACAGATTACCAACATCAGGAATGAGAGATGTAACTCGCCACACACTCCACAGATATGAAAAGATAACCAAAGAGTACCATGAGCAATATTTTGTTAAAAATATGATGATTCACATGAAGGAAATTCCTTAAAAGATGAAAATTCTCAAATTTCATTTAAGAAGGAAGAGATTACCCCAATAGCTCCATATTTATTAAAGAAACTGAATCTACTCCTCTTTCTCAAAAAACCCCTCCAGGTCCATATGGTGTTATTAGTGAATTCCACCAAACTTTTAAGGAAGAAATAATATCCATTCTACACGAATTCCTTCAGAAGAGTGCAGACGAGGGAATGCTTCTCAACTCGTTTGGTGAAGGTGGCCATACCTTGCCACCAAAGCCAGACAAAGATATCACGGGGAAACTCCAGACCAATATCCCGCACGCACATACACACAAAAACTCTCAACAAAATTGTAGCAAGTAAAACCCGATATATAAAAAGGATAAAACCTCATAACCAAGTTGGGTTTATCCCAGGAACGCCAAGGTGTTTTAACATTTGAAAATCAGTTACCTTCCCACATTAACAGATTAAAAAAGAGATAAATATACAATCATATCAAGGAACAAAAGAAAGCATTTGACAGAATCCAACATCCATTCCTTATTAAAAACTCAGAGCAAATTAGCAAAAAATTTGAAGTATTTAGGGAAATTTACCAAACACTGAAAATTATAAAACGTCGCTGAGAGAAGTTAAAGTCATTCTAAGTAAGTGGAGAGAGATGCTGTGTTTATGAGGAGACTCAGTGTTGGCCGCAGGGTTGATCCTTCCCAAATCCACGTCCATGTGCGATGCAATCCCAACCTAAATTCCATCAGGTTTTTGGACAAACCGGTAGGAACCGACCAGTAGATTTTCGTATTCATGCGGAACGACCTAGAGCAGGCCAGCAACTTTGGAAAAGAAGAAGTTTGCAATTGCAGGACTGACACTAACTGATGTAAGACGTGCCACACAGTGACTAAGACAGTGTGGCATGGTCTGCAGACGCTGAGGAAAGACATCTTCCTGATCTCAAGTCAGGGACGGGTTTCTTGGAGAACATACAAAAGGCACTAAAGGAAAAGACTGGTACATTTGATCACAGTAAAATTAAGAACATCTTTTCATATAAAAATATCCTAATGAGCATCAGGGCGAGGCCCCCACGGTGTTACAGGATATTTGCCATACATGAATAACCAACCAAGGACTATTATCCAGGATACATAAGATTTCTACAAACCAGTAGGAAAACCACCACCAAATTGGAACAATGGGTGAAAGATTGGAAGAGATATTTAATAGAACTGAAGATCCCAGTGGCCAATAGACATGAAAAAATACGCAGCCTCTTTGGTGATCAGTGAAATGCAAATTAAAATCACAGACTCCGTGGCACACCTTTGAGATCGGCCAAAATGAAAGAAACTGATGGTATTCCATGTTTGTGAGCACACACACATGTGTTCACACACAGCTGGGGGAGCACATTGGTGCCGCCACTGTGGAAACAATGAGTTTTTATCTAGTAAAGTTGAAGATAGATACATTTGTCCTTTAGCAATTTCTCTCCTAGAGAAGCTTTGGATCTATGTATGTATCCTGCTGCCCATGGATGCACAGCATTGGTTCTAACGGCAAAAACCAAGAAATAACTCCAATGTGCCTCAGCAATAGATTGGATAAATGCATTGTGGTATACTTACAGTGGAATACCATGGCAACAATAAATAAACAAATCGCAGTGACAAGAACATGAGTGAAATGAACAGCATTTTTAATGATCAAAGGAAGCAAGCCAGAAAAATAATATACATAAATATATTCTTCTTTTTAAAGCTTTTATTTATTTATTTTTTAGACAGAGGGGAAGGGAAGGAGAAAGAGAGGGAGAGAAACATCCATGTGTGGTTGCCTCTTGCATGCCCCCTACTGGGGACCTGGCCTGCAACCCAGGCATGTGCCCTGACTGGGAATCGAACTGGCGACCTGTTGGTTCACAGACTGGCGCTCGATTCACTGAGCCACACCAGCCAGGGCACATGAATGTACTCATTTTGCATTGAGGGTGTCTCTTATCCCTGCCAATGCTGATGGCGTCGCTGTCCATGGGTGCTTGCCATCTCCTACCGCTCCGAGAACCACCCATCCTCAAGGAGCCAACGGGAAGCTGATTCCACAGCCAAGTGGAACAGAAGTTCTCTGCCCGGCTGAGCTTGTACTTTGGTCCTGTTTGAGCCCCAAGTCTTACAAAGTCTCTCAGCAGAACAGCTTCTTCAGCTTTGACTTCTAACCCCTTCCTCCAAGGGCACTCCAAGTAGCCCACACAACAGGCGTGGGAGGGACAGGTTGGTGTAGCGAGGACAGGGGCTGATGGCAGGCCTCCGTGCCTGCCTTCCGCTTGCCCCCAAACAAGTGACCCTCCTGACCCCCAGACAGAACACTCAGACCTTAGTCTCATTTTTATTCAAATCAAAACAAAAAAAAAAGCACCCACTCTTACAATTGTTGAATTTGCTTAATAATCTTCGAACTGGTTTAAGTTCGCCCTGGTAAACCATCATATATATTACATATGCCTGGCTGGGCTTTTGGAGGCATGCTTCCGTGAATAACATAATATCTCTTTCTTTCCTCTTTGGTTCTCACCTGAATATTCTCTGTGAGTTGTAGACTCATTGTTCAGATGCACGTTTTCCTTGGTGAGCATAGTGTCATCTCTCTGTTCAATGCGCCTCTTTACAAGAGCATATATATCGTTTGTTTACCAAGTTCAAGTTTATTTGTAACAAACTATCTAGTTCTCATTCTCCTGTCTCCTCCATGTGATATTATTTGGGGGGCACCTGAGGTCATAAGGAGGGTGACCAATTCACCCCAGTTACCTGGAACTTTCCTGATTTTAAAACTGAAGTCCTCCAAAGTTGCGGGTTCGATCCCCAGGCAAGTCACGTACAAGTAGCAACCAACGAGTGCATGAATAAGTGGAACAACGAAAAGATATTTCTCTCTCAAATTAATAAATAAAAGCTAAAAAAACTGAAAGTCCTGTCACCCAAGAACCCCTGTAGTTCCAGGCCAACGGAGCTGGTTGGCCACCCAGTAAAGGTTTTCCCTGACAAGGGACTCTGTCATACTTATCATACTTCTTCAAGAACTTTCTTTAAATTTAATTTAATTTATTTTTACAGAGAGGGGAAGGGAAGGAGAAAGAGAGGGATAGAAACATCAACATGTGGTTGCCTCTCACGCAGCCTCACTAGGGACCTGGCCCGCAACTCAGGCCTGTGCCCTGACTGGGAATTGAACCAGCGACCTTTTGGTTCGCAGCCCCCACTCAATCCACTGAGCTAAAGCAGCCAGGGCCTTTTTCAAGAATTTTAAGCTCGCCTCTCCTTTGCTGCTTCTTGTCACTTTTCTTCCCTTCATTAGATCCAATCTTAGTGGCTTCTCCACAATTTCCCCCTTTCCTTTCCAAGTTCTATGCACCACAATCCACTACAGTTGGAAGAAAACTCCGATATTGTCTAGTCAAACTCATTGAGCTATAGCTGATCAAACTGAGTTCTGGAGAGAAGCAATCAGCTAAACGTATCCACCTTAAATCCAGAAGTGCTTATGCCTTGCAATTCCAGGACCTGTAAAACTAACGGTGACTAATAGTTCCCTATCCTCTACTCTGCCTGCTCCCTGGGGACACCTTGTCTTTTAAGATGAAGTAAAAATAGCCTCAAATTCAGATTCCATCTTTGACAAGCAACTTGGCTTGTCTCCCAACACGCCTAGGATCCTTGGTGCTCTCCCTGTGTCCCTGGGCACCTCTAGCTCCAGGCCCGGGTTCTGCAGGTTTTCTTGGGCCTCACCGGCTTTCACCTTCTGTGTGGGTGGTCTGGCAGAGCCGGGGCCTGGAGCTAGCGCTGCCCAGGGACACAGTGTCAACACCAGCAACCCCAACAACAAGGCATTTATTACCTGGGCGAGTCTCGGGGCCACCCAGCAGAGGTCCGGCTTCATGTCTGCTCCCAGCCACACACAGTCAGAATGTTCCCTGACCTGCTGACTGCACTGCGTGCCCTCACTTGGAGGTAGGCCCTGCCAAAAGAAACGAAGCTGCTCTTACACATAATGTGCTGTGCTTGTCCAGGAGCATGACTCTGAACATGGTGTCCTGCTTCTGGCCCACACGATGAACCCTCTCAAAGTTGGTGACTCAGACAGAGCCATGGAGATGCAGAACTGAAATTCAGACACAGCCTGCATCCATAAGGAAGCACAGATTTTTATCAAAAAGCACGGGTTGTGTCCACCTCCAGTACTTCTGCTGTGGAAGAATGATCTGGTACATGCTTTGCCGGCATCCCCGGTGCCCTTCTCTACAGCCTTTAAAGATCGTCTGGAACAGTGTCTGTGGTCCCATTCTCACCTGTGCCCACCGTGGAAACTATTCATTCGTTCGTTCACTCATTCATTCATTTGTTCATTCATTCATTGAATAATATCAGCTATCTTCATTGTGACAGTATTGTGCTGGGAAAGGTAACTGCTTGGTTCCTGCCCTTAGAAAGCTCCAGAGGCTGGGAAGAGAAGAGCTTGTGAAACTGGCTATGGGACAGGAAGTCTGAGCAACATGCTAGGAACGCCCACGCAGTTACTGATGAACTCCGGGATTCTGGCTAAGGGGGCTGGACAGGCCTGGTATTTGCATCTACTATTTGCAGGCACTCTCCCAGGCCCCTGGGGAAAGCAGATAACAGCTACCCAACCAGAGCTTGCAGGCAGCCTTGTTGGGGGTTGTGCAATAACAATACAAAGCTGCAAATGTGAGTCACAGAAACAGAGCCATGGGCCCCCCACAGTGTGGGGGGCCTTCAACTGTCCTGGAACACAACAGTGAACATCACAAACACTAACGATCGTGTTCTAAACTGTTCTCTAATTTTCTTTAGGAAGTTAAGCGCTTCACTTGTTTACAAGAAATGTGCTGACACCGACAAAAGTGGAGATTCAGAAAGTCAATGCCCCGGAGCTGCTCTGTGGGTGGCAGTGCATGCCAGTGTCAAGTAACTGACCAGCTCTGATGTCCCATCAATAATTGAGTGGCCACGGCATCGATGTTGCATGTGTATAGCTCCCAAGAACCCACCCTCCATACCACGGCTCCCGACTTATACATTCTAGGACCTACTCTGGGTCTAGCACTTTTCCAGGTGGGAAAGTTGAAAAGTAGAAGACATAGGAAGAGGTGGATACCTTTGAGATCAGTGATGTGCTTAGCGCCTGCTCTCCCTGTACTCAACCCTGGAACCGGACCTTCTGTGTAGACAAAATAACAAGAGCTCCTCACCTCTTCCATCCAACCCCCTACACTCCTTCCCGTCTGGCAACCATCAGTCTGGTCTCTGTGTCTTTAAGCCTGTTTCTGCTTTGTTTGTTCATTAATTTTGTTCTTTAGATTCCACATATAAATAAAATCATATGGTATTTGTCTTCCTCTGTCTGACTTATTTCACTTAGCATAATGCCATCTAGGTCCATTATGTTGTTGCCACAAATAGTAAGATTTCTGTTCTTTTTATGGCTGGGCAATACTCCATGGCATATATGGCTTTTAAATACAAATGGTCTGAAAGATGCAGCTCCTGGCTCCGTGGATCCCTATGGCTCAGTGTGAATACATGTCAATGGGTCTACTTATGCAGAAAGGAGCAGAGCACGCTTGGGGACTGGGTCTGGACTTCAGAGACCTGAAACCCTGAGGCAAGTCAGAGAAAGGGAAAGGACTGGGGAAAAGGGCAGACTGAGGCAGGCCCTGTGGATATGCCGTTATATTACAATCGCTTCTTAACACAGAGGAAACAAAGAAAGGGCCCACTGTGAGCAAGAAGAGACACAGAGAAAGCAAATGAGGAAGGAAGGAAGGCAGGAAACAAGGAAAGAAGGAAGAAAGAAGACAGCACACTGACTTGGACGCCTTCCAGTGCAGATCTGGAACAGGCTCCTTATTATTACTGAGCTCAAGGACGCCACTTCCGGGCTCTGTTCAAAAAATGAGCTGTGGTTGTTGCCTGGCAATTTTATTTACTAGCAGCAAATTGAGGAGTCAAAGAATTCACCTCCAAAGCTATGCCTCTGCGGAGGGAGGCTTAACCCTTGCTGATACACACTATTTGGAAAATTACATGTTAATTTCTTCTTTGCAGGTGGTTCCTGTCAGCTCATCCTGTTTACTGCTACCTCTGCAAAATACTGTGCTACATTTTAACATTTAGCAAGAATAACATTTAGTAAGAACTGCCCAGACCTTGAGGCCCTTGTCCTCTCTAACACTGTCAGTTGCTCCTCTTTGCTTCCTGCATGGACTTCCTTAAGGAAAGGAATTAGGAAAAATTCACATAAGAAGAAAAAAAAGTGTTGGCTTCTGTCTTTTCATTGTTTTAAGGAACTAACTACTGCATGCAAATAAGCAAAGCAATTGTTTTATACTCAAAAGCTATATATTTTTACATTTATACAAACCAACGCTGGAAGGTAGGCTATGGATGTTAATAGCTTTTTAATGTTTGGAGGGCACCTGGCCCCAGTGTTCCCCTGCTCCACAGGTACCCCAAAACAAAGCTGGGTGATGGGAAGCACAGTTGGGGGTCCCCTGATTTATGAGGAAGAGGAAATCTCAGAGCTGTCACTCCAGGCCCCACTAATTACCCTCCTCTCCTTAAGCCTGAAACCAACAGGAAACTTCTGTGTGTGGCAGGGTGTGCGCCTGGGGGTGGGGAGGCAGGCTCGGTGCAGGAAACAGCGTAGGTTTCTGGGTGGCTTGTGTGTGTAGTTAAGAGGTAGTTTGGTGTTTTTCAGACTTCAGTGTGAAGCACCTGGGAGTCATGTGAGAATGCAGATTCTGACTCAGTGGCGCTGGGGCCGGGGCTGAAATTCTGCATTTCTGACATACTTCTAGTTCAGGTGGATGTTTCCAGTACTTTGAGAAGCCAAGAGGGACACACTGAAGTAGTGAGGATTCAAAGACAAAAAATTTCCCGCTTGTAAACATTGCTTTGGTCTAGTTCTGGACCTGTGCTTGAGTCCCAGACTATGTTCTAAGTGGCTTTTAATTTTTTATATGCTCAACTAGACTTTGTTAAGGCTAGGTGTCTTTAGAAAACACTTCACGAGGGCCAGGTGTGCATCACACAGCGAGAAAGCTGTGTACTGAATACATAGGCGTGTGCTGCCCTCCGCTGGTCATAGTCTGAAATGCAGCGTCTGCTGTGCCCTGGGCTGGTGCTGGTTGTCGCGCCTCCAGCGCGGGGGCGGAGGGACAGTGGAGGGGGGCAATTCTAGGCGAGGAAAGACATCAGATTCATTTCCCCAACCGGTAGGTTCATTCTGTAACAAACCTTTAGATACCCACATTCCCCGAACTTTAACACAGGTTGCTCCTGCACAGCTAGTGCGTTAGATAATGGGCCCAAACTGTTAGGGGCATTCAGGGTCATTTAATATTGGTTGCTGGGTGTGGCAGACTGACTTCGGAGTCCCCGCTCCAAGAGACAAGCAAGAATACGGGCTGTAAGGGCATTCCAAGCTGTGCCAATGGGCACCGACTTGTGTCTGCTGGGAATCACCACAGTGCTGACGTCGTTCCTGCGAAGGCACTGAGGCTCAGCGACAGGCCCTGCGATAGTGGGGAAGCCGGCCCTGAAGCCTAAGCCGCAGCCCGCGGCCTCGCTCTGGATTCCCGGGGCATGGCTCTGCGCGAGGGGGTGGAGAATCTCCTTCAGGACTCGGGTGGGGGGCTCTTCTCGGCGCCCTCCTGCCCAGTAAGTCAGTTTTGCAAAGATACCTTCGTGGTCAGAAGGAATGGAGAGAGAGAAGCCTCTACTAATTTTTTAAAAAATCCTTATCTGAGGACATTTTTTCATTGCTTAGAGAGCCAGAGAGAGAGAGACTCTGCTGTGACAGAGAAACATCGATTGGTTTCCTTCTCATATGTACCCAGACCGGGGATCACACTCGAGACTTTTGGGTCCCCGGGACAACGTTTCAACCGGCTGAGCCCCACTGGCAGGATCTACCCATCGTTTTTAATACCAGTACTCGGGGAATAGGCCAACTGTGGCTGCTTCCAAGCGTCCTTTGTCAAGGACAATGCTTGTAATGGCCCCGGAGAAACCCTAAAACTGGGAATTTAAGGAAAACTATGGAATGCATGGAGGCAAGAAATAATAAGGACACCCCCCCCCTTATAAATAATAAAAGCAATGGTCTTCCAGGACCACTGCAGTTGTGGTCTTAAGGTGTGTGTATGTCACCCAAGTCAGAGTCATCAGCAGGCTACTAGAGGAGTGTGGGATGATTGTGGGGTGAAGGGTCAAAAAGAGAAGCCCAAGACCACGTGGCTACTAGCAGCCAAAGAGGAAAAAGGAGGAAAAAAAAGTCGATTGGTGGGGAAAAATCCAACAGGCCAGTTCTACTCTCGGTCTTTTACTGCCCACGTTTCTTCAAAACTATTTGAAGGCTTCTCTCCTCCTGAAATGGACAGCACTTCGCCCCCTCTCACTGTCAAGTCCGCTAGCTCCTTCCTGTCCTCTGCTGTTCTGTGCCCACAGGAAGCTTCCCTCCTGTTACAGAGGACACGGGACTGTGGTCCTGTCCACGACTGTGAACAGGATTAAGGAGGAAGAAAAGTTTAAGGCGGCGATTTTCAACCTTTTCCTCCTCGTGGCATACATCAACTAATTACTAAGATTCTGTGGCACACCGAAAAATATCATGTTTTTGGCTAACAAAAGCAGGTATAATTTTGATTCATGCACACCGGAAAGCTATAGTTGCGTTGGCCGTTGTCATTTCTTAAATTCGACCGTCTATGGGGAAAGAGGTCAGTGCCCCTGACTGACTAAGTAGTCCGGCGTTGCATGTTTTAAAAGGTCCCGCAGCACAGCAGTGCACTGGGGCAACACCAGTCCAGAATCGCTGGTTTGAGGGGATCAGTTCCAGGATCCTCACGGAGCCCCAGATGGAGTCTACGCTGGCATGCCGACGCCCACGTGGACCTTCTTGCTGCGTAGGGAGCCCCAGTGCCACACGCCTCTGGGGCCTCACCAACACCAGGAAATCATCATGGAATCACGTGTCTTATTTCAGTAAGACAGTTGGCGCTGCTTCTAGGGCTGCTGGAATGAACCCAAACAGCGCAGTTTTGCCCCCAACCTGTAGTCAAAGCCTTTTTACGAGAAAACAGCCTTCATGTGACAGAAAGTATGGCTCTTTTGTTACTGTAACTCATCCTTATTTCTCAAAAATATGATACTGATTTCGCTTTTTTACCCAATTTGATAGGCTTTGATGATACATTGCAATAACCATATTTATTCAATAATTTTTTTATGAAGCATGATTCTCAGGGAACACCAGAGGGTTGTTGCAGGGCTCAATTGTCTCACGAGCGTTAGCAGAATACCGGAAGAATTGGGAGTGCTCGGTAAGGGTCAGTCTGTGTTATAATAAATTGTGAATAGCGGTGTCCTTGCCCAATTCGAGTGTGGCAATTGACTTTGACTTCTAATGGGAAAGTTTAACATATTCATATCTGTTTTAAAAATAGGTTTTCTGTTATCTAACCTTATTTTCTTTCTGTCATTTTCTCTGTCTTCCTGACTTTTTCCAGATTAAAAAAAGTTTCCTTTAATCTTGATCATTTATCTTCCTATTGGCTTGGATGCTCTGCAATCCATTCATCCAATTAACATTTACTCAAAAAGTAAAATATAGTCAGCGCTCTTGAATAACTCCCACCTGCCTTTTTAACTTTAACTGTGATTTGCTTGTTTCTGTAGCTGTTTGGCTTATTAACAGTCCTGTTTGAGTGGAAAGTTTGCCAGTGAATATGGTCGAGCGAGGTGTTGTGGCTTTTGCTTGCGTACTATTTCCTTCACCTGTTAGCCCAAACTGCTCCTCTGGAACTTTCCGCTGTCAGCACCCTGAGCAGTAGCAGCTGTGTGCAGGGAGGGCGTGAAAGTGCTACCTCTGGGTGTAAAGAGCTTCCCTGGGTCGTGGATGAGATGAAACATAACAGATATAGAGTAGGCAGCAAGAAGACGAACCAACCACTGGCTATTTTTTTAAAATTGTGCTGACTCACACTTTGAAGCATTTTAACAGACTATGTGGCCTACCCCCAACCACAGTCATTCACTCGTTCCTCAAGTATGGGGCGGACACCTTCTCTGTGCTGTAGTGTCCCCGGCAGTGGGGTGACGGCACTGAACAGGACAGACAAGCCTTTTTCCGTGTGGAGTTTACGTAGTTGTGATCAGAGAAAGAAGTCAACAAGCAAACCTGTTAATTCAGACTGTGGCAAGCTGATCGGGGAGAGAAACTGGATAATGAGACCAGCTGGGGGAGTGGGCAGGCATGCCGCTTGAACCCAAACAGGTCAGAAAGGTGGCATCAGCTCAGAGAAGACCTTTGAGCCAAGCCCCAAAGGGAGAGGCAGCACGAGAGGATCTCAGGCTCAGGGAAGAGCAAGTGCAAATGTCCTGGGACAGGAAAGCACTTGATTACTCTGGTCTTGTAGTGTAGTTTGATATTGGGTATCAAAGATGGCTGTTGTTATTTGAGGACTTTTGTGGTTCCCTATAAATTTTTGGAATATTTATTCTAGATCTGCAAAATATGCCATTTCTATATTAATAGGAATTGTGTTGAATCTGTAGATTGCTTTGGGTAGTATGAGTATTTTAATGATGTTAATTCTTCCTATCCATGAACACAGTATATGCTTCCACTTATTTTTACCTTCTTCAATTTCTTTCGTCAGTGTCTTATAGTTTTCTGAGTACAGGTCTTTTACATTCTTAGTTAAATTTATTCCTGGGTATTTTATTCTTTTTGAAGCAATTGTGAATGGGATTGTTTTCTTAGTTTCCCACCTGATTTCTGGCTATTGATTTTCTATCCTGCTGCTTTATTGTGTTCCTTCTCAGTGCGAGTACTGTTTTGGTGGAATCTTCCAAGTTCTCTATGAGCAGTATTGTGTCATCCTCAAACCATGACAGCTTTACTTCTTCCTCTCCCGTTTTGATGTCTTTTATTTCTTCTTCTTGTCTGATTGCTGTGGCTAGGACTTCCAGTACTGTGTTGAATAAGAGTGGTAAAAGCAGACATCCCGGTCTTGTTCTGGATCTTCAAAGGAATGCTTGTAATTTTTTTCCTATTGAATATGATGTTGGCTGTGGTATTGTCATATGCGGCCTCTATTAGGTTGAGGTATATTCCTTTTATTTCCACTTTGCTGAGTGTTTTATCATAAATGGTGCTGGATTTAATCAAATGCTTTTTCTGCATCTATTGATATTATCATATGTTTTTTTATCCTTTATTTTGTTTATGTGGTGTTCATATTTATTGGTTTGTGGGTATTGTACCAACTTTACATGTCCAGAATAAATCCTACTCGATCATGGTGTATCATCTTTTTAACCTATTGCTGGATCCAGTTTGCTAATGTTTTGTTGAGGATTTTTATATGTAAGCTCATCAGGGATATTGGCCTATAATTTTCTTCCTTTGTAGTATCTTTATCTGGTTTTGGAATTAGTATAATGCTGGCTTCATAAAATGAGCTTGGGTGTCTTCCCTCCTCTTGAATTTTTGGGAAGAGTTTAAGAATAGGTGTTAATTCTTCTTTGATTGGTAAAATTCACACATGAAGCCATCAGTCCAGAGCTTCTGTTGTTTGGGAGTTTTGTTTTTGATTACTGCTTCAATTTTAGTAGTTGTAATCATCTATTCAGATTCTCTCATTCTTCCTGATTTAGTTTTGGAAGACTGTAAGTTTCTAGGAATTTATCCCTTTCATCCAGATTGACCCATTTGTTGGCATAATAAACTTCATAATACTTTCTTTCAATTCTTTGTGTTTCTTTGGTGTCAGTTGTTACTTCTCTTTCATTCCTGATTTTATTCATTTGGGTCCTCACTCCTTTTTTCTTCATGAGTCTGGTTAAAGTTGTGCCAATCTTGTGGTCACATTGATCTTTTGTATTGTTTTTTAGACTCTATTTTGTTTATTTCTGCTGTGATCTTTGTTTTTCCTCTCTTCTGCTCACTGTGGGCTTTGTGTGTTGTTCTTTTTCTAGTTCTTTTAACTGTAAAGTTAGAGTTTTTATTTGTGCTTTTTCTTGTTTCTTGAGATAGGACTGTAATGCTATGAATTTCCCTCTTACGACTGATTTCCTTGTGTCTCACAGATTTTGGATTGTTGTGTTCTCATTTTCATTTGTTTCAGGTATTTTTTATTTCTTTCTTGATCTCATTGTTAACCCATTCATTGTTTAATCACATGTTATTTAACTTCGATGTGTGTTTTTCAATTTTCTTCTTGTGATTGATTTCTAGTTTCATACCATTATGGTCAGAGAAGATGCTTGATATAATTTCAATCTTCTTAAATTTATTGAGAATTGTTTTGTGTCCTAACATGTGGTCTATCCTAGAAAACATTCCATGTGCACTTGAAAAGAATGTATATTCTGCCTCTTTGGGATGAGATGTTCTGAAGATGTCAGTTAAATCCATCTGCTCTAGAGTGTCATTCAGGGCCACTCTCTCCTTGCTGATTTTCTCCTTGGAGTATCTATCCTTTAATATCAATGGAGTGTTAAAATTTCCTACTATAACCCTATTACCATCAATCTCTCCCTTTCTGTCCATCGAGATAAGGTTTCTTTCACATATTTAGGTGCTCTTATGTTGGATGCATAACTGCTTACAAGGGTTATATTCTCTTGTTGGATCTCTCCCTTTATCGTTATGTAATGTCCTTTGTCTCTTACTCTAGCCTTGGTTTTAAAGCCTGTTCTGTCAAATATAAGTATTGCTACCCCAGCTTATTTTCCTTTCCATTTGCAAGAAGTGTATTTTTCCATCCCTTTGCATTTAGTCTGTGTGCATCGTTAGTTCTGAGATGGGTCTCTTCTAGACAGCATATATATGGGTCTTGTTTTCTTAGTCTTTCAACTACTCTATGTATTTAGATTGGAGCATTTAAGCTATTTACACCTAAAGTGATTGTTGATAGGTACGTATTTATTGCCATTTTATTTTTTTTTAACTTTGTTCCTCTGTCTTTTCATTTTCTTCTTTGTCTTCCTCTTTTTCTTCTTTTTTAAAAAGATTTTATTTATTTATTTTTAGACAAAGGGGAAGGGAGGGAGGGAGAAAGAGAGGGAGAGAAACGTCAGTGTGTGGTTACCTCTCCCATGCCTCCTACTGGGAACCTGGCCTGCAACCCAGGCAAGTGCTCTGACTGGGAATTGAGACAGTGACCCTTTGGTTCATAGGCTGGAGCTAAATCCACTGAGACATACCAGTCAGGGTTGTCTTCCTGTTCTTCTTAATGCAAGCTCTTTACCAATTCTTTTTTTAAATTTTATTTTTATTTTTGATTTTAGAGAGAGGTGAAGGGAAGAGGAAATAGAGGGAGAGAAACATTGATGTGAGACAGAAACAACAATTGGCTGCCTTCCATATGCACCCTGTCCTGGGGACGAACCTGCAACCCAGGCATGTGCCCTAACTGGGAATCAAACTGGTGATGTTTCAGTTTCCTGGACGATGCCCAACAAGCTGAGCCACTTCGGCTGCTGAGCTCTTTAACCTTTCTTGTAATACTGGTTTGGTGGTAACAAACTGCTTTAGCTTTTTCTTGTCTGGGAAGCTCTTTATTTCCTTAAGTTTTAAATGATAGCCTTGCTGGGTAAAGTAGCCTTGGTTGTAGGTCCTTGCTTTTCATAACTTTGAATAGCTCATGCTAATCCCTGCTGGCCTGAAATGTTTCTGTGGAAAAGTCATCTGACAGTCTTATGGGAGTGCCCTGGTAGTTACCTAACTGTTTTTCTTGTGGTTTTTGAGATTTTCTCTTTGTCTTTAATCTTTGTCATTTTAATTATGACATGTCTTGGCGTGGGCCTCTTTGGGTTCATCTTGTCTGGTACTCGCTGAGCTTCCTGGACTTGTTTGTTTTTTCATTCACCAGGTTAGAAATGTTTTTGGTCATTATTTCTTCAAATAGCTTCTTGATCCCTTGCTCTCTTTGTCCTCCTTCTGGGACCCCTACAACGCAGATGTTGTTATGCTTCATGTTGTCCCAAAGGTCCCTTACACTATCCTCATTAAAACATTTTTTTTCTTCTCTGATTGGGTGTTTCTTTTTATACCTTGTCTTCTAAATCACCGATTTGATATTCTGCTTCATCCAACCTAGTGTTTATTCTTTCCAGTGTATTCTTTGTTTTTTTAAATATATTTTATTGATTATGCTATTACAGTTGTCCCATCTTCCCCCCTATATTCCCCTCCACCCTGCACACCCCTTCCCCCCACACTCCCCCTCTTTAGTTCATGTCCATGGGTCATATATATGAGTTCTTTGGCTTCTACATTTCCTATACTATTCTTAACCTCCCCCTGTCTATCTTCTACCTACCATTTATGCTTC